>VXAL01017350.1:629376-696902 GCA_013399475.1 Chauna torquata
ATGGTTCAGTTAAGACTGAAGGGTGTTTTTTTGTGGCAATGAGTAAATGGTCTGCAAGCTACTTCGTTGCTACAAGGTTTTGCGCTCTCTTGCACCCTGTGGTGCTTGGGCACTTCGTCACGTCCATTTCCACCAGCATGTTATTTCCAGGATGCTACGTAAGCTGTTGCGTGCTCCTTAGGTCACCAGACTTTGAAGAGACTGTTGAGGGTTAAAATCCCAGTGCTTCGAATTTTAAAGAGTCTTCTAAGCTGATTTCTCTAGCTTTGGTTTTGGAAATGGTGCATACTTGATATTTGAGGTGATTTGAAAGGCTCTGTGTCTCTCTTATTATTCAAGGAATATGTCCAAATAATTAGTAAGAGACAATTTCCACAAGTTTTTGTGCAGATACAAAAATCAGTCCTATGGGGCAAAGAATAATTACTTTGAGAGGGTGGTCACAAAGCTGTGGCATTCGGAGTAACCTGTGAATTTTTGCCACCACGTATGAGTCTTCAGATGCTGTTTTTAGTTTAATCACTTAGACCAGTATCTTGGTGATTGATGCTACTAAAATATATTCTGAGGTAGAAGTGTATTAGTATTTGTTTTTAATTTCATTATGAAGGAATTAAAAAAGCAAGAGTTTGGCTTTTGGATAACAAGCTGTCTGCTGCTGATGGTGAATAATTCAAGAAAGAGAAGGAATGGAAGGTTATGAGATTTATTATCTGATGTGCAACTGTAGGGAATGTCTGTATAACATACTTACTGTTCTTTCTTAGCACTTGTAGCTTAATACAAAAGGCAGAATGCTTTTAAAAGTTCAAGAAACAGCAGCAGAATTTGAATTAAAAAATGAATCCTTTGTTTTATAGACGGTGTCACCTTTGACCACTGAATCATAAATTACCCAGTGTTAAATGCATATCAGTCACAACCTATACAGTGCACATTTTGCCTTGATTTAAAGTTGCTTTGGAGGCTTTCATTTACATAACTGTAGTTATTTCAAATAAAGTGTGGCCTATTTATGAATTTGATCTCATTTAAGGAAGGTCACTCATGGCCACAGAGTTACCTGTTTTCACTCTCACACTTTATTTTCATTTCAGTCATTGAAGATTTTCTGGTTCGAGAACAATTGAGAAGCTCAGATTAGAGTTGCCTGCCTACAGGAATGAATATTTCACATAATTTCTCATATAAATAGTATTTCTCTTGCTTTGGGTTATTCTGATTGCTTCCCTTACTTGAGCATTGGCAGCCTGAAGTATGATATGTTTGAATTTTCTTTTTTAGCGGAAAATGCATTAACCTCAGAAAACCGTATTGGTAACTTACCTGGATGTGTCTTTCACAAAAACTATAAAGCAAATTAAACTGCTGTGTTAGTGTTCGCATTCTCAAATCAGAGCCAAGAGGGTGAAAATGCACATGGGTAGCGTTTTCCACTTAGAGGGTCTACACAGCTGTGGATGATTAAAAAAAGTCTATACATTTTCTGAGTCTTCGATAGTTGAGTAAAAGAAATCTGTACTGTGCGGAATTTTTGCCTGTCTGGGTTTTAATAGCGTGCTTTTACTATCTGGGTAAAGTTAAGACTATTACTTATCCATGTTCTAAAACTCTGTTTGCAGGTGTTCAAGTGCTAGAAAGTGTATACTCAGAAATAGTTAAACATCTGGAACGATTTAGGCAAACTGCATAGTGAGATTTAGGTAGGGTGTGGCTGTTGCAGGCAAAACTATGGTGAAGCCTCAGTAAATTGAACTTTAATCATTTGAAAGTCTTTCCCTTTTGCCTGCCTCAAAACCTGTACGAACCTGGATCTTCATCCCATGTAATCTACTTTCTCTACAACCCCCTTCCACCCACCCTGAGCCACAAAGCCCCACTACACTAGATGGCAGCTCTGACTTGGGAACTTATGTACAGAAGGAGAAAGTTTTTAAGGGCATCATAAAAACCAGCATTTTGCAATTGCAAAAGTTGGAGATGGAGACTACTAGCAGAAACCGTGCGCACCATAAAGAACCAGGAAATATTCCTGGAGAGATTTTTTTTTTTTTTTTGAACAGAGTAAATCAACTCTAAGGGAGATCAGAATTTCAGTCAGTATTGTAGCTAACGATATGGTTGGCAGAAATGCACACAAACTAGCAAAAATGTCAGTGAGCAGTGGATAATACTTGCAGTAAATACGCCATTGTCTGGAGGCGTCGCGTATGAGCTGCAGGCAAATCACTGAAGTGAGCTCCGTAGCTTGCCTGCAGAACTAATCCGTCCCATCTGAACTTCAAATTGTGTGCTTGGAACTTAGTATAAGAACAGTATGCTGCTAGGTCTTAGTTGCCTAATAAACTTTGACAAACAAATACTACAGATGGTTAATATTTTCAGAGGAATTGCTGTCTGTTCACAGCCAGTTTGTGGCAAAAGATGTGATGTACATTGTGATTAATTTTCTCTCTGAAATGTTTTCATGGCTCTGGTCATTTCCACTGGTCGTTACTGTCACATCTGACTGCAACCAAAAGTGAAATGCTCGGCTAGGAAGACTTTTACTTTAAAGGGCAGAGAGTTGGCCATGAAGTTATCCTAGCTACTTCTGAACTTCCGCTATCAAAGCAACAGAAGACAGCATGTTTGCTGGGGCTGAGGAGCAGTAATCGTTCTACTTGAAGGAATCCCAAATGGTTATGACAAAATCCATGTGTTGGATGGCTGTTAATGCTGAGGTCATTCTGCTGTTTGCAAATTTCAGTGCTATAAAGAGCCTTCAAGACATTTGTGGAAAGTGAATACATTTTGCATGAGCCACAGGACTGGGAAATGCTTGGATTTTATTTACTGACTGGTAGTTACTCAGAGTTTGAATGTGCTACCAGATAACTTAATTCCCCAGAGCAGACACAGATTTGCTCATGGTTCGGAGAAGTGCTGACATGGGCAGGAGAAATCTCTTGTAAGGTCCTGGCTGGCTTATGCTGAAGTACGTACGCGGGGAAGGGTGTGAGATATTTGAGAGGGGGTTGTATTCCACGTATGTGTGAGTCTGTATGTAGTATGTATGTTCTTATGTGCTTAAATACTTGGTTTACCAGGTTCTCCTGCTCTGTTTTTTTCCTTCATTCTAATGATTGTGTTATTGAATAACCTTCCATTTCTGGAAAAAAAAAAGTGCTTTTTGTGTAGACTTCAACTCTATGTCTTTATATGTGATTTTAAGGAGGAAGGTTTCACAGTCGCCAGTCATTGGGCTGGAATTCAGTACACCTAGATTTGCTCTTGGTATTGTTACTGAAGCATGCCCTTAAGTCTGTGAACTCCAGCTTTTCATCTGAGAAAAGGTGACAGTGATATGTAAATGATCTCTGAATGCATCTTAGAGTGTTTTACATGAAAAGCACCTCAGAGTAATCTTTTCTTATGCTTTTTAAATAATGTTCTAGTAGTAAACCTGCTCTATTTGACTGCATTGTGTTACTCTCCCAATGAATGTTTTTTTCATTAGAAGAAAATGAAGCAGCAAGCTAGCAGAATGGGAGGTAAGGTATCTCTGAAAAGGTAGAAAGATGTATGTTTTATTAATCAAAATTGTATGCCTGATCAATTTTGTGCAGCTAAATCTTTGATCTTGCATAACCACCACTTTCCAAACCTTTTTCAGGCTGTATTTTACAATTTCTACATTGTGTATCTTTCTGCTGTGTTGGTAATATTTCTTCTCAGCTTGTAAGCTCTTCTAGGCGGGGATCGTGTGTTACTTTTCTTTTTACCTGCTTGCTTTCTGCTTTTTTCCCACTGTCTGAAGAACCACGATTGCTAAAGGCTGTAATGTGTGTAGGTGGGTAATTAAAAACAGTGGTCAAGAGAGCTCCTGGAAACTCGTCGGGTTACTTCTCTAAGTAGGATGATGAGACAGCATCATTGAATGGAAGAAAAACAAAACAAAAAACCACCACCCTCCTTTTTCTGGCAGCTTGAAGAGACTGCTTGCTGTCCCCTTAGCATGTGGTTCTGCTAAAATTGTCTGCCCATGGTAGAATTGGTAAAACTGGAGAAACTGCAGCTTAGCCTATGTTTGAAGATTGCTGTTTGGCATTCAGCCTCATGCACGATGGAGAGATGAGTAGGTAGAAGTACTTTAATTTGTGACCTCTGTTCCAAATCACCTTTCAACTTGCATGGTCCAAATTAAGGTCTTCATTGTTATCTGAAAAGATTTAAGTGATCTAGGATTCATTTACCTTGGGGATTATCACCTCAACACATCCAGCCCTTCTCCATCCTGCTATAATAATTACAGCTCATGGAAAATAACTCTGGCTGCTGCTCCCCAGGGTGTGGAACTCCTGGCATCTGGAGATAGAGCACATCTGGCGCTGGTCCTCAGAGGCAGAATTCAGTCAGCCAGAGCTTATTGCATGTGGGGAATGATGCAAGTGGCTTGTTTTCTCTGAACAATGGCTATGGGATCTTTGTAAGCATTGGCCTCTCGCCTGGTTATTCTGAGTCTTTTTTTTTTTTTTTTTTTTTTTTTTTTTTTTTTTTCCTGAGGAAGTCTGTGTGCAGTGAGGGAGGATGTGGAGTACTGTTAAGTTCTCGATACGGCCAACTCAGTATCTCAGGCCATGCTCCTTGGGACTATAGCTCTTACATATCCAAAAAGTGTGTTTAAAGGCTGCTGTGTCCATCCAGAAGGCAGGTGGTAGATCTTGGTAAAGATGCTAGCATGCATTTGTGCTTTTCTGATTCTTAGGATTCTGTGGGATGAACGTTGTAGGGATGCAGAAGGAAGGAAGGCGTTTTCTGTTTAAAGGAGATGCACTGTAGTGCCTGACTTTGAGGAATGCTCCTGGGACCTGTTTGTATCACCTTGCTTGCGTGGATTATGAGGCTTTAGTAGGGTAGCAAAATTTGCTTAGTTTGAGATGGAATATGATGTATGTATTTCTTCCCTTAACACATTTCTAAGAGCCTATAAGAACATCTTTGAGGCCACGTGGCAAGAGTGTGTTCTGGATGCGTTTTTCTGAGGTTTGACACTTGTTTGTCGTTGCCGGGGTAGATGGGGGGACTATTTGAATGGACAGCAGAAAAAGTAGAGCTTTGCTTTGGAGCCCACACTGCAGGACAGGTACACTGAAAGCAGTGAATTGGTATGTGGCAGGAATTTCTTCTTCTACTTGTAAATTCCACTGTTCTTCTTGAATTACTGCTAAATTCTCCAGCGGTTTGTCTCTACGGCAGTTCCCCAGCTATTAATTGGCAGGAAGCTGCTTTGCACTTTCCTATGCTCGTTTTGAGACTCTAGCAGCAGTTCCTTTTTTTTTTTTTTGTTATTGTTGTAAATAAAATCTTGGTCTGTGTTGGAAACCAAAATGACTTCAGGTCTCTCTTCCCTGCTGTGTGACTGTCGCTGCTATTGCAAACCACTGTGTTGACAGAATCTCATCACTAGTTCAGTAAAACTTCATAGCAACTGAGAGGCTATGTACCGCTGCTTATGAAAAGCCTTTGCGTGGTTTATGGAGACTTGGGCATCAACAGGCACATGGAGAGGTTGTAGGGATAAAAATACAACTTGTCAGCTACTGTGCTCTGGATTACACCTGTATACAATGCTTTATCCTGTGTAACTTGTCTGCCACTTTATTGTGAGGCAGAAGCAATATCTTGAATTTTACAAGAGTCTCCTTATTTTGTCTAGGAAGTAGAATTTTGATAACTATTGTTTTTAACCGGAGTCTTGGTATGCAAGAATAGAGCAGTCAAGCTCAGCGGGAGATGGGTAAGGATTACGTGCACACACTTAAGATTGTAAAAAGAAGCTTTAGCACTAGTTTGTTATTATAAAGTCTGAACTAATGTTGGCTGTTTATAGAAAGGAATGGACTTTGCAGGGTTATTTTCCTATTTAAACATCAGCAGGACACTGGGAACCGATTACTGTGAATATTTGAGTAAGTCATGTTTGCTTAGTGTGCTTGGCAACTTTTCTGTCATTGAAAGTTTAACTTTTTGAGCTATACAAGTTCAATTTCAAAAATTTGGCCTTAATCAGGAAGGTAAGATGGCTGGGAAAAAATCTTTTTTTTTAAAAATTTTTATTATTGATGTGTATGATGTCAATTGTGTATGTGGCCAGGAGTGAGTGTTTTATTATCTTTATTTAGAAAGACTTTTTGAAACAAGGAATGGCATTTTAAGTCCAGTCATAAATATTGCTTGTTCCTAAGAGGATAATTTTTGCTGGAACACTAACAAATAGATCAGTCTACAGCAGATAGTATTCTGTTCCTGTCTTTCTCCCAGGTTCTGCTGAGCATACGCCAAATGTCTGATCAGACTCACTTTGCTAGATACTACAGATCTTACAACTTCAATTCCACTTGTTGCGCTGGCTTCAGTGATGCATCTCTAAAGCAGTAATGTTTTCAAAATGCTTCACAGTGTCTGAAACAGCATGAAACTTTCTAGTTCTAACAGTGGTAAACTCATGGTAAAAACCTGATCTTAAAATGAGAATCACTGAAACTTGTCTATTAGCAACTTCAAAGGACATCTCCCAATACGGTTGTAAAATTGGCACCAACAAAAAAGGCTATATTTAAATTGTACACAGAACTTGACATGCAGACCCCCAGTGGACCAGAGTTTGGTTTATCTGCAACTTACAGTTTAGATTTTAATTAAGTTTTTCTTCTTCCCTGAAGTCCGACTTGATATTTAAACTGAATTCAAAAAGTGGTTCTCTTGTTGCTTCCTAAATGCTGTAGGTTTTTTGTTGTTGTTTTCTTTTTTTAACAATTGAAACAATATCTAGGCATAGATTATTGCAAGTGAGGTTGCAACAGTGTCATGCTACTCAGTCGACTGACTAATTTTAAATGTTCTAGACTTATTGGGAACATTTTATAACTAACTGTGTTGCTTTAAGCCCAAATGAAAAGGAATTTGGTTGCAAAACCAGGCATAGTTTAGGAAGAGTCTGTTTCAAAGGGAGTGTTTTGTCCAGTGGTTCTAGTTTAAGCAGCACCCAGCTTCCATACCGTGCTCCATGCAGTGACAGCACGAAAATGTGTGGCCACGTAGTAAATTAGATTTAGGGGACTGATTGGGCTGAAAGTAACCTCCTGTTACAAACATTACCTTTTGTTTTGTGGGATGGATTTTTCTCGCTGGATTCTTCTTCTTCTTCTTTTTTTTTTTATTCCACTCCTTCTTCTTTCCTTAGCTTAATCATTTTCCTGTCCTGCTTCACAGAAAGATGATAGCATAACATATAGCTGGGGAACAAGAGGTACTGGGTGAAAGGTGATTCAGCCACAAAGATAGCTATGCAGATTTGTCCTAGTTTGGGCTGGTATAGAATTAATTTTCTTCATAGCAGCTGGTATGGTGTTTTATTTTGGATTTTTGATGAAAACAGTGATGATAACACACTGATGTTGTTGCTGAATAGTGCTTACATGGAGTCAAGGGCTCTTGTGCTTCTCCTGCTGCCCTGCCAGAGAGGGGGCTGGGGGTGCACAAGCGCCTGGGAGGGGACAGGACCAGGACAGCTGCCCCAGACTGGCCAAAGGGATGTCCCATGCCATGTGGTGTCATGCTGAACAATAAAACTGGGGGTAAAGAACGAAGAAGGGAGGGATGTTCAGAGTGATGGCATTTGTCTTTCCAAGAAACCATTACGTGTGATGAGCCCCTGCTTTCCTGCAAGCAGCTGAACACCTGCCTGCCCATGGGAAGTAGTGAACGAATTCCTTGTTTTGCCTTGCTTGCGCATGAAGTTTTAGCTTTACGTAGTAAACTGTCTTTATCTCAGCCCAGGAGTTTTCTCATTTTTACCTTTCTGATTCCGTCCTACATCCCACTGTGGTGGGGAGTGAGCTGCCTGCTGGGGTTAAACCACAATAACATCGAACATCTCCAAACTGCAGGTCTGTCTTTCAGCCACCCAACCTATCCCTGATTGGCTTTATTTCTTCAGTGATAGTGTGCTGTCAGACCAAGTCACTGTGAACTAATGCAGAACATTGGTGTCAGGGAAAGTGGAGCGTTTTTGTTTGTATGCACATAGCAAAATCAGAGTATAAATGTGTTCTACACCTTGTGAAGCGGTTTGCTCTAAAGTTGCAGTCATACAACTGTAACGTGTTGTAATGTGTTAGTGGTATTGCTGCCCATAAACTAATATCCACGTTGTTCAGTTTTCAATATGTGTGGGCTTGGCAACTGTATTTATAAACAAAACCAAAAAGACCTTGAAATTTTATTTCTGGGAATCTCTAAATAGCCTTTCTGCTTTGTATCGATGTATTATGCATCATTTATTGTTGGCAAGCAATTCAATATTAATACTGAGAACGTTAGTAATGTATTCATGGCATAGAACCACACGATGGCTGTGGTTGGCAGGACCTCTGGGTCCATCTGGTCCAACCTCTGCTCGAGCAGGGACACCCAGAGCAGGGTGCCCAGGCCCATGTCCAGGCGGCTTCTGAAGATCTCCAAGGAGGAGACTCCTCAACCTCCCTGGGCAGCCTGTGCCAGTGCTCTGGCACCCGCACACTAAAGCAGTGCTTCCTGATGCCAACCATACCCTGGGCTGGGCTACATCAAAAGCAGCGTGGCCAACAGGTCGAGGGAGGTGATTCTCCCCCTCTGCTCTGCTCTCATGAGGCCCCACTTGGAGTTCTGCGTTCAGCTCTGGGGCCCCCAGCACAAGAAGAACGTGGAGCTGTTGGAGCGGGTCCAGAGGAGGGTCATGAGGATGATCAGAGGGCTGGAGCACCTCTCCTGTGAAGAGGAGAGCTGGGGTTGTTTAACCTGGAGAAGAGAAGGCTCCAGGGAGACCTTTTAGCGGCCTTCCAGTACCTAAAGGGGGCCTACAGGAAAGATCGGGAGGGACTCTTTGTCAGGGAGTGCAGCGATAGCACAAGGGGTAATGACTTTAAACTAAAAAAGAAGGTAGGTTTAGATTAGATATTAGGAAGAAATTCTTCACTGAGGGTGATGAGGCACTGGAGCAGGTTGCCCAGAGAAGTCACAGCTTGGCAGGGGTGCCCCATCCCTGGCAGTGCTCAAGGCCAGGCTGGATGGGCCTTGAGCAGCCTGCTCTGGTGGGAGGTGTCCCTGCCTGTGGCAGGAGGGTGGAACTAGGTGAGCTTTGAGGTCCCTTCCAACCCAAGCCGTTCTAGGATTAGACAAACCTTCTCTGTCCAAGTTTGTGCCCATTGCCTCTTGTCTTGTGACTGGGCACCGCTGAAAAGAGCCTGGGTCCGTATTCGTTGGCAAAACCACGCGTAATTAAATGACTGAATCTGTTGCAGGTAGAGGCCCACAACACAACAGGAACAGTAAGATGAGGAGCAACGACGACTGTATGTGGAGGTGAAAACTTGGTTTAGAAATGGCCTGCTCTAGCTTTGCCAGCATACCCTGGTGTCCTTTCCAAGTCAGTTCCCGAGAGGTGGCCGCATGCAGGCAGCCTGCCCTTCTTGGGAATGAGAGATGCTGCATTTGCATTGTCAGAATTCTGGTGGTTGGAAAGCAAAAGCAGTATTTATGCTGCAAGTGCAGTCATGAAGCTGTTCCTCAAATGTGTTGTTAATAATACCTGCATCGGGGGGAAGGGGGGGAGAGAGAGAGAGAGAGAGAGAGGGTGCTTTATGGTGCAGGATAAAATAGGATTTAAGTCAATTTTTTTTTTCTAGTCTAATAAAATTGTGATATTGCAAGATCAAGGATTTGATGGGTCTAACTTATTCAACTTTGAAGGAAGGGTAATGCCACATGTTTCCATGCAATTCAGATGTTACACAGCCTAAGATATTTTGTTCTCTTTTTTTTTCCAAATCTAAACTCAATGTGTTATTTTGCAAGCCTTTAATTGTTTGTTCTGCACCTCATTAGTGACAAGAATAGCATCTTGGAGAATCTTCTAAGGAACACAGAAACAGAGCATGTGTTTGCATTTATAGTGTGATGTTATAGAGGGTTAATTGTATGGATTAACTGTTATGCAGGAGTAGATAGTTGTTTTCTTCTTTGATGTTGTGTTGTTCTGTGGTGTGCTTGGACAATTACTGCATGAGATGAAATTTTTAGTTTAAAGACTTCAACTTAAGTAGCCTTAAGAAATGTTTGGTGTCATTTGATGTCAAGCCTTGTTACTGTGTTGTGTGTGTATACATGTGCACACATGCACACAAGTATGTATATATATAAGAACATACTAGACATTCTAGGGTTTTATAAAGGAGGCAACATAATGCTGTAATCAGTGGGGCACATTCTTTTGAGAGATTTTAGATACCCTAACTGCCTCCAAGTAAAACATAAGATGTTTTTCACATGTTGAGAACAGAGAGGAAATAAAAAGCATCTTCTTGCTTCAGTGCTTCGTGGCGCGCTTATTGAAAAGAGGAAGTGGATTGATGATAATGACGTGTAGTTATTGGTTCCTCAGTGACTCTTATAAACTCAGCTGGTGGTTCTGAATCTCATTCCTGCTGAGTTGGTAGGTGTATCTCACAATGGTGCTGGACGTTGCAGGTAGTAGTCGCAGCAAAGGGGACTTAACAAAAAAACAAAACCACCACCACCAACAAAAAAAAATCGTCCTTGAAAGTGATTTACTTTGTCATCTAGATAAGGTCTGTTAATAGCAAAGTTGGCCCATACTGCACATGGTAATTACTAGAAGACTGACATAAACAGGGAGTTCCAGGTTTCCGGTCCCCTTATTGAAGGAGAAAGAAATCTTCATTTGTTTTTGCATCTTTATTGGTTCATTTTTTGCACTAGATGAGCTTGATAAAGGAGTTATTCCTTTTCACTTTGTACTACTTTTGCTCTTCATGAGAGTTACAATGCTTTCTGCCAGTAGAAAGTGAAGGTTGCCCTAACTCTGAGCAAGTACTTGGTTACAGATTGAGGTGCCTAAGTTTAGCATAGAAGTGAAGGGTTTCTGTCGACTGTGCTTCAAGTTTGTGCTTGTTTGTGTGGGCTGGTTTTTTTTGTTTGTTTGCTTTTTTGTTTTTGTTCTCAGGAGAAAGCTGAGTTTCATAAAAAGCAAGTGCTTCTGTGGTCTAGTTTACATCTAGCTTTTAGAGACGGTAGGTTTTTCCTTAAGTTTAGCAATACTCTGGTTGTTTAGCCTTCTCTCTCTGATTAAAGACAATGCAGCAAAGGCTGAGTGGGTGCAGGCACAATGTTCAATTTTCTTGCAATTCACTAATGAATTTTAAGGTGTCTTTTTTTTTTTTCCTCTTATTATTCACGTAAAGCTTATGTTTGGGTCAAAATATATTTTTTTAAAGAAGTCTTCCTCCTTTGGTGTGTAGGAAAAGCAGCCCTTCCCCTTTGCATGTGTGGGTTCAGTTGGGTTCATAAGCCCCTATTGTATTTTAAGAAGGTAGATGTCAGCTTCTGTATTTAGTCATTATAGGTCATACCTGGAGGGAGTTACTTGAATACACATAGTTACTTCTTGCATATATTTTATGTTTATTAACAATTCACAGCAGGGTATTACTTAGAAAAAGTTAAAATGTAGTTGTTAATTGCTGATGATGTGCTAGTGTCTGGCATGTTGAATGTGCCACGTTTTCACATTTCTGGATAGGAAGTGTGATTTTAGGCTGTGTGTCTGTAGCTTTTTGTATTAAGTGGCATGCAGTGTGTTTTAGAAGTAAAAATATATATATCCATATATATACTGGGGAGGACAGAATCCATGACATTGCAACTCCAAAAGTCAGCAACAACTGGAAACAGAAGAGGTGTAAAGATTGGTTGTAATAAGCTTACGGTGCTTAAAGGGCATTCAGTAGGGCACTAACGCTCAGTCCAGCTGTGAGTGACTAACGGTGTGCTAGATGCTAGGCAGGGCGTTGCAGGGGTGAATGTATTACCTGTATTCTGCCTTAGTTCAGTTTCCCAGTTTGGCCCCTGAATCACAGCAATATTTGTTTCTTTTCCTGAACTATAGCATAGAGTTGGAAATGTTTGTAGAATTGTGCTTGGTTGTTGTTTGTAAAAGTACTGGATGTTTTCCAGACTCAAAGGGAGATTGCTTCCTACTCTGAAAGGCATGCAGTCCAGAGTAATGTCTGCACTGCTGAAACAGGTGTAATTATTACATTGATAAAGCAACCTTGCTCTAAAAATCCTGATAGTCGATGCAATTCCACGTAGCTGATGAAATCTCAGGTGAGGAGTGAAATAATGACGCTGGTTTTTTACCTGATGTAAAAGTTTACTTTTCTCTGCTGGCATTTTGAGATGTAATATGCTATTTCAATATAAATGTAATAATTACATTTTTCTCTTTAGCAAGGAGGATGCAGCCAAATAGTGAAAGTGAAGGGTAGAGGAAGGGGATACAGTGGACATAACACTATAATCAAATCACTGACAGCCACACATTGTTTGAGTTGGCTTCGCTTTAGTATAAACAAATGCATTTTGCTCTGCTCTCCATGATACTGCTTCCTTGTATAATGCTGATAGGCTTGTACCCTTCCTTCGGCAGAAGTAAGGGGTAGTTTGTGGACTAAATGAAATAAAAAACAAACAAAAAACCCCACCTCTGAATGTGTTTTGTCACCTGTGTTCTTTCAGCAGATTCAGAATTTGTGTACTGCAATTATATGTGGGGAAAACTGTATTCCTGTTTCTTTCCTTATCCTTCCAGCAGAGTGCTGCTTATATTTGTGGTCTTCTGATTTTGGAGATGAGCCAGCTGTCTTTTGATTTCCAAAATGGCAGCTCGTATCTTCACTTTTCTTTGATCTGACACTGGTATTTTTTTTTCCCTCTATATTTGAAACAATTGCACTGTAGCATAGCCCCAGAGTTATTTCTTTTGGCACTTAATTTTGCTGAAATTGGAGAGTAGAGAAGATGGAAAAATATTTGGTCACATTTCTCTAGATGTGTTGTAGATCAGGAGTCCAGTCCATTATTTGCAATATACCTTGTCTAGGCTGCCAGAGGGATGGGGGAGCTGGGCTGGATAACGTCTTTCTTAATCCATTTGTCGTAGTACAGTGTGTGCCTTTTATTATTCTGAAATTTGTTTGTAAAGTAGTTTGACAAGGGACCCCCCCCCCTCCAAAAAAAAAANGCTTTAGGGGTTTCTGGAATGAAGCCGTGGTTATGGTTTATTGCTCCACGTGGCAGAGCCAAGACGAGAACCCAAATGTGCCAAGGACTGCAACGTGTAGCCACAGGCAAGACCCTTAATCCCAGTCTTCTGTGGGCTTTCTTTCATTCTTTGTCTTGTGTATCTAGACAGCAAGTTCTTCAGGTGTGACAATCTTTCATGATGCATCTATATCATCTCTTATCATCTTTTCATACCTCCGTTCTGGCTTCTAGGTGTTACCGTAATGTATTTTGTAAAGCTTGTGCTTTTTCCCCCCTGCGTAGTTCCTTTGAAGGAAACATATTGAATTCCTTCTCATTTTGGACCTCTTTTATGATGAACTGAAAGCTTTTTAGACACTCATTTCCTTTCGTGTTTGGGAAAGGCAGATACGTGCTGGGTTAAAACAATAATTAGGCTTGGCTGTTTATACAGGTGGGGAAGTATGTCGGCAGAAGAAAACTCTTACTTCCCAGAATGAACTGGGAAGAAAAGAATAATGTTTTGTCCCTTCAACCTGCTGCTGAGGTCGAGACACACAGAACCTTTCCAGTACCCCTCCAGCTTGCTGTTATGGCACCTTCAGGTTTCTGCAATATGAGAGTATTGGACAACATTGTGGCAGCTCCTCCTCTTTTTGCAGTAGAGATAGTTAATTTCTTATGCCAGTAATATGTCATTGAGGCTCAGGTGAAAATTCCAACGGGTATATAAGCATAACTTAAAAATCAAAGATGAATTATAGTTTGTAGCTCTGCATGAAAATATTTTAAAATCTTAATTTTGTGAATATGTGGGTGGCTAGATCTGTGGTCAGACATCAGACTTGCACTATCCATAGCTGTTCAGATACTTCAGAACAAATATTTCACCTCTCTTCTGACCCTGTTGTACAGTTAGGCTGGTTAACTGGAATGAAAATTTTGTTTATTGCTTGCTTGGACCATGTTTGTGTTGACCTGTTCTGTTGTGGAACTTAGGAAACGAATGGCTTCAACTTGATATGAGTAGTAGTGTTTGTGTACCTGGTGCTAGCAAAGTCCATCCCATTACCCTCTCTTTGCAAAGTGGTGGATTGTACGTGAATTCCTTATAGGATTGTGTTTGACCCAGAGAGCTACGTCAGAAATGGATGTTTTTGGGGTCATGGTACAGATAAGCCACTTGGCAGATTGTAATTTGATTTCCCTTCTACTAGACCACCTCATGCAGTATGCCCTGTTTAAATATTGCCCCTCTTTGCATTGATTCTAAGAAACAGTTTTGTACTTTGATTAAGGATTCGTAAAGTACAAACTTTTATTTTGTCTAATACGATAGGGCACTAGTTTCAATTTCATAACAGTGTTTACCATTTTCAAACCCACACTGGAGAAATCTGTCAGCTGACTCAAGACAGTTTTCTTTGTGAGAATTAATATGGCACTGTGCTTGTAACCACAAAAACTGGAAACAGCCTGTGCATTGAGATTTCTGGTATTTTCTGATTTTGGAATAAGCAGAAGTGGCATTGAAGTAGTGTCTTACGTGGTATTGCAGTTGGGCTTTGCCAAAATGGTAGGTGCAAAGGCAGTGCTTAGGAATAGGGATGGGGGATGTGGCAGGAGAAAACCGTACTTGGATGTTTTACATTCTATAACGCAGAATACAACGGCAATAATTTTGCTGCTGTTATTTTAAGTGTAGTAGGCATTGATTTCCCCCCACCCCCAATGTTATGCTGAGTGCAATTTGCAGTGAAAACTGAAGATTGTCCTACTTATGCATAAAATGTTTTAGAAAAATGCAGATGAACGGGTTACTTCCTTGAACACCTAAACACTAGTTTTGTTTCGAATGAAATGGGGAAAAAAAAAAAAAAAAACATGTAGTGTCCCCTTTTAGATTCTGGATGCCAAATGTGTGTGAAGGAAGCTAGGTTAGTTTCTGTTTTTTTTTTATTTTTTTTTCTTCCAGTTTATTTTATTCCTCCTTGGTTTGGCAGACAACTGTCTAGCCAATAATAGTAGATTATGCAGTGATGATGGTTCCAAAATCTTAATGGATAAAGTAGTGGTTCTACATCATTTGGAAAATTTGGCTTGCAAATTTTCTCTAGGACTTCAACAAATATAGGCTTGACAAAGGTATGCTTGTTTCTAATCTGAATTGTTTCCAATTTCTAGTTTCAGTTCCAGATGTTACATTAACTCCAAAGGACACGCCTTAAAAAGGGAGAAAAAAAAAAAGGCAACCTGGAAAGAGACTTTCCACTTCTGTCTGCACTAAATGTATGATATCTGTCCTTGAAAATGTAATATATTTGTATAATGTATAAAGTTACTCAGAAGTAGCATATGCTAGATTCAGCTGGTGGCAAATGTTATTCATGGGAACAAAAGTATAGTCAAGGCAGATAGGAAAGACTCAAACGTAGGTTCTACAATATGACTTATTTTTCTTCTAGCAGCTAAGAATCTTCCCAGATAAAACCATCTTGTTAAGGGGAACCTGCCACATGATACTGTGCTTTAGAAGGTATGAAGTTGAGAGAAGTTTTTAGTGACAAGACATGGAAAGGACTTCCGACTTGTGTGCAAGCCGTATGGCTGTCTTAGAGTCAAATATTCAGTGTTTTGTTTTTGTGACAGCTTGTTAGGAAGGAGAGCAAAAAGAAGATGAGGTGAAAAGAATTATTTAAGATAATGAAATCTGTAATATTGTGCCTGTATTTATATCACTGATAATACTTAATATTTTTCCTTTAATGTAGCACATAAATATCACAATCTGCTCCAAGCTTTGTAAATCACTCCTTGCCGGGGGATGATTCTGCTTTAGACAAGAGCATTGATTAAACTAAATTCATTCCTTGTGGCTCCTTTTTTTTTTCCCATCTGTAAGGCCAGTGTTTGTCCTGCTGGAACTACATGAAGGAATATTTTTCTGCTGTCTTCTCTATTGTTGTATGAATCTAAATGTTGTTCAGTATTGTGGAGGCGAAGACATGATACTTCTGAAAATTTGGCTTTTTCTGAAATATCTGGTCACAAACAGTGGATTCCCTGGAAGAGAAGGCATGTTCAAAATTTCACCAACTCTTCTTCCACCTTTTGTCAGAAGTTTGCCAAGGATCTGGAAAAAAAAAATCTGACTTTATTTTGGGGTTGAAATGGTCATGGTATATTACAAACTGAGTAGAAGAACGCTTCCAAGGTTTGTAGGGATTCCAGTGTTCCTTCAATTAAAAAAGGCATCAATTCTAATAAGTTTCATCATTTGGGTGGGATTAACAATTTCTATTACAGACTTAAGTTTCTGCATCTTCAGAATGCATTGAGTCAGTGTTTATATGCCCATTTATCTTACTACAGTTGCAAGGATGTATGGAATAATTTTAGGATTGTAAGATTATTGCTTACGAGGTTCTTAATCTGTAGTAGAGGTGTAAAAGCTACCTTGCAAGTGAAAAAATGGGGAGGGAAGGGGGAGGACCTATCCATTGGATTGCATTGGATTTTGTGTTTGCAAATCTGGTTAAGTGTAGAAAGACAGCAAAAATGCATTATCTGCACATTTCCCATACAGAATTGTTCAAATCCCTCTAAATATATATGTATTTTTTCCTAAAGTAAACTCCAGACTTAAATGGGTTCTGACTCTGTGAACTACAAGTGTTTCAATTAGTTGAAAGAGGTGTCATAATGCCAGCTATTTTGGTAAATTGGTTTCGTGTGTCTGTGTTGGTCAGCGTATGATTTTATGGACATAATGGAATTGCATCCTATGCTCTTTGGGGCATGCCTGCACTCTGCTGTTAATGCAAATTAACTCCAGCATTATCTTCCATGGTGTTACAGTTAACATACTTGCAAAGTGTATGGCTTGAATTGATCTGAGTAAGTTAGGTAGGTGAGTGAATACTGCTCAGTAACTGATGATATTCTTGCTTTAGAGGCCAGACCACGTTCCATTATCACTTATCTGGCAGCCATCATCTGTCATTGTGACACATTTTCTTCTGTGGATCCAAATATTTTGGTAAGGTCTCCCATCGGTGGCTACATTAACTGCAATGGTTAGTCCCAGGGACCCTTAGTACCAAACTAAGGTTTGGTAGCATGTCTCTGTTGGACGGAAGAGCTTGAGTGATGTTTTCCCCGTGCAGTTACTTTCCTTTTAAATTGGAAGTGCATGTGGCTCGCCGATAATTCTGCTGTATCGTAAACTAGTGAAGATCAGTCTTGACTCTAGACCGGAAATTGGTTTAAAAAAAAAAAGTTCATTCCAGTATCTAAGTGTCCAGAGGGTCTCTAGTAGAGAGCAATAAAGTTGCAAAGTACACATGCCAGCCTAGCTAAAGAAACAAAATAATACTGTGCTATCTGTCCCTCCAAAATGTCGAACTTAAGGACGTCTCCAGAAAAACAGTTGTCATTCCTATACCTCCAGAATAAAGTTGGCTCTCCAAATTTGGACATGTGTAGGTAATATTCAAAAGAAGGCAGGCCGTATCACTCTCCTTGTACCTATTTTTATAGGCTGGTAGGCTGTGTGTACAGGAAGGGAAATGTATTCAGGAATTTAGTCCCAGAATATCTCATTTGCTTTCTTGGAAAAGATTTTGAATCTGGATAATTATTTAAAGCTGAAGAAAATCTGCGGGTAGAAGTTTGGGGCCTTGGAGTCTTAACAGATGAGTTACATGAGGAGCTATTTAACATTTTTGGTTCTGTTTTTTACAGCTGACTAATTACTTCTCTGCATAATCTCATGGCTATTAGTTGGTCCCTTCTTCAGTGCCTGCTGAATTCTGGTGTTTGCAGAGCTGTGCCTGTAGTGTGATGCGTAGTCAAGGATAAAGCCCAAACACAGGTGGTGTGAGAAGGCCGAGCTACTGAGGTGGGAAGGCGGCACTGAGACTTGGAAACAAGTTTTAGGCATATCAGTGTATAACTGTCAGGAGAGGAAACCAGAGGCCACAGGACTTTCTGGGTGAGACTTCGGCCTTGGGCTCAGTTGCTCTTCTTCTGTCTGCTTTCTCTTACCTTTTTCCTGTCAGAATAGGCAGGTTTTTCTGCCAGCACGAACAGGAGCTAATCTCTGTCCAGAATGCAAGAAGCACCTTCCCGGGGGTGGTTTTTCTTCAACACACAGGTAAAAAAGTAAAGCTATCTTTACCATACACTGTTTCTAGGTGGATGGTCCCAGAAGGGAGACTAAAAACAACATTAAAAAGCATTGATACTCTGTTCTTGGGACAGAGCCTGTAAAACTGCAAAAAGCAGAGCAGATGGAGGGATTCCCCAGCCCCCCAGGGCAATACCATGTCTCCCCTGACAAGTTGTCAACTGTGTGCAAATCAAGCTCCAGTTGTGTTAGAAGGGGTCTTGATTTAAATGTGTCCTTTGTTACGGGCTGGGTCAGAAGTGTTTTGTTCTGGAGCTGTGTCTGGTTGAACTTCCCTGTGTGTTCCTGCACATCCCCAGCTGCTGGTTGCTCCCCATCCCCCAGCCTCTCCGCTGCCTCACAGATGTTTCGGTGCCCTGAGATCTGCCAGCATGACTGCACACGCAGTTGCTTTCATTGAGCTGATTCAGTCAAAAGGATCCAGGTTTAAAAAGGCAAGCAGGCAGAAGTGTGTATGTACTAAGGCAACTTCTTCACCCAGCTGAGCTGCAGCCGGAACGCTGTCTGGTTGAGGCCCTGCGGAGCCACTGCCTCTGTGCTGCTGTGTCCTGTACACACAGGCCTCAGTAGAAGGAACTTTAGAGGTGGTTTTGTGCCTTAAAATAAATAATTTAATTTAATATATGTAGATACAGGGACACACACAGGTTTGCTTTACTCCTGCAGCAAATGGAAAAACATTTTACTGTTGCAGTAGGTTTTTATTTAAGAAATGCTCTAACTACTGCCGCAGTAGGGATACCAATGTATTCCCATAAAAGAGCCATGGACCTGACCTGGAAGCAGATGTGCCTGCCATCAGCAGCTGTTTTTTTATGATGATATCTTTTTGGTGATGTGCTGAGCAACTGTTGTCTCAGAACATGGTCCTCAGGCTTCTGAACTACATTTCTAGCTGAGGTATGGTCACTGTGGGCTTCTGTGAGAGACACTGTAAAGAAATACTCTTCTTCCCACAGTGTAAGTAACTTGTCGTTTTGATTGCCTGCACAATTAGTGTTTGGGAGCCAGGGTTACAAATTTTAAGTGCTTATGGCGTCTCTCACTCCTGCGAAAGGCATAGAAAAGACTGTGGTTTTGTATAGCCGAAGGAAGTGAGATTCCAGTGCAGTGGTCTGTGATGTATCTGGAGCGGTTCACTCCTTGCATTTTGAGACAGCAGCTGATGTGTGAGGCCTGTGACAGCCTTCATTGTACCAGTGTTCTTAATTTAACATAGAGGGCATTTGGAGGCTAGCTACAGCTGGCTGTGGTGGGGGTCAGTAGATAGCCCTTGCATACGTGATGGCTCTCCCTCTCTTATCCAATTCCTTCATTTGGACACAGTGTCAGACTCCAGCAACCAAGTGCTTTTACAAACCAAGACTGCGTGGAGTTTGTTGCTTTGTCATCGAAGCCGTCACCGATTCCTCCAGCATGCAGATATTCCTCTTTGTGTGAGTGTGCAGTTGGGAGCATAGGAGCCAGGCACTTGGGGCCCAGGTACTATGATCCCTTGAAGATTTGAAAAGGTGCGGGATGAAACTGGAAGGGGGCCAGCTTCGGAACAGTTTAAAATGAAATTGCTGCTTGGTAGTAAAAAATAAACAAACAAACCAAAACCCAATGCATCCACAATGAGCTAGGTAAACCTACAGCAGAGGACTCGAGAGCGGGTTTTTTTAATGAGGGGTTGTAACCAGATGTGTGTTGTTTTTTAAGCTAATGCAGTTCCATCAATTGGAACATTTTAAGGGTGTCAGCCGTTCTTCCAGACAGCAATTGTTATCTTAACTGATACGTTAGACCTGTGAGGTACTGTTGTCCAGTTGTTCATAAAGATTGGGAAGGTTTTTCAGCTTCCTTGTGGAAGATCTGGAATTTACTGTCTGCATTTAGAGTGGATTTTCAGTGCAGCCAGGGAGCTTTGGCCTTCATCACTGAAATCTGATGGAAGTTCTCAGTTTAACCTCCCTTGGAATTCAGTACAAGTTCAAATCTGTAACCTGCACCAAACTCAAAAGTTGACTTTTGAGCAGAGCATGCTCAAGTTAACAGTATTTTTCAAAACGCTAGTTTGCAAAGCTTGCTGTTGGTTCCCATTTGGAGGAAAAATGTCCTAATCCCAAATAGACAACATATTTGCATTTAAGCTGTCATGTGCGTTGTGGTTCTTGGGTAGCAAAGTCCTATTATCCTATCACAAAAAGCTCATGTAATGATTAGTTCTTCAGAAATATTATTTTTAAAATTGCTAATTGCAGCAGGATTCTCAGAAGAATAAACAAACTGTTGTGAACAGTATGCTTTTGCTTTTAGTATGTTGAAACTGGAAAATCCTATGGATATTTTAACCTGTGTAAAACGCTCAGATGGAGGACCTGAGGTCAGGAAGAGGTGGAGGTTCAGGCTAGAGAGATTATCTGTTTAGCATTAGCTAGTCAGAATTGCATGAGACTGCAGTCCTCACAACTGTTTGGCTGAATACCAGTTGTGCATTACATAGAGAGAAATTGCCAAGAGCCAGGAGTTTTGCAATAATGTTTAGAAATTTCCTCTATTTAACAAAACAGACCAGATGAAAATTGCTTTAAACTCCAGTGAATTGTATTCTCCGCTAAATAAAACGGTAAAAGTGCTTGTGAGTGTTATCTAATGAGTATCTGAGCAGCTTCATGTAAGTGTCCCCAAATCTCTGCTGATGTTCTGGTTTTTGTTTAGTTATTCAGTGGATCTCTGAACACTTTCTGCATGCTGCTTGGTGGTCCGTGCCGTGTTGGCTGCTCACATGGGCTTGGCTGTCCTCCTTTCCAGCTGCTAAACTGTGTTAAGAGATGATGAAATGTGCTGTTCCATGTAACCAATTTCATTATTTGCTACAGGGATATTAAGGACAGTCTGAGAGCTATTGCCTTGTACACCAGGAGGGGAGTTCATGTGGCATGCTTAATGGGTGGTCTGAGGGAAAAGAAAGAAAAGTTTGAGGAACCCTCGTTTTAAATATGTCTATAGGAAAGTGATCTTAATGACACGTAGATAGCTTGTTTCCAGCCTCTGCAGAGGTGGAAGTGTGCTAGATTATGCACACCAAATCCAATCATTTGCCTTTTCTGGTATGCGAAGGCTTTCACATGAAGTAGGTAATGTAATTAGAAGCAAGACGAAACAATGAGTAAGTTCAGAGTGTGCTCTGAACTCAGAGAGTTTCAAAACATTTACTGCCATCCCAGAGAATCTGAACAAATCTTAAGTTTCAAAAAAGGAAAAAAAAAAAAAAAAGAAAAAAAAGAAAAAGCACCTTTCCTGGATTTCTTCAGAGAAATGCTTTCACATCTTTAATCTAATTCAATAAACTAATTCAGGCCAGTTGAGATGAAATGGTGTATAATCGGAGCACTATACTTTGTAAATAATAATGATAGCAGTAACAAAGTGTAGGCTGCCAAACAAAATCAACAGTGAACTAAAACTCTCATCTTCCTAAAACACTACTCAGTCATTATTGGGGGGAGAATCCTGCACAATTCAGAAAATGTAAAAAGCAGCAAGTTTTCTGAAAATCGTGTTTATTTTAAAGATAAACTGCTAGCTAGCATTTTTTTTAATGTTTTGTCATAATATTTTAACATTAGTATTTGATAAAGGTACTAAACGCATCTGCTTTGGGAGGCTAACAGGAACAGTGATGTGACTATTATGTTACTGGGAGAGGTGTGTGTATTTTTTGGTGTCACTGTTGTTTATTTTATGTATTGCATTTCAAGGCACAGATGAAACTCCTTTGCTAGGGCAAGAGTTAATTGTACAAAAAACATCTGGGCAATGCTATCCAGCTGCTTTTAAAAATCACCTTTTGCATTGAATTTGACAGCTTCTATAGCGTGTTCCAGTATTTCCAGTGCATGTTTTACTTTGTACCCCATCCACATCAACAAAAAACCCAAAGCCTGGCCAGATCTAGTTTCTTTAGTGTGTCCTTTCTCCAGTGGCTAGGAATAAATGATCTTCATCCTCTCATAATAGCTTTTACTGGTTGGACTATTATTTTACTCATCCTTTTTCTCCCTGTCCTCTCCAGCACTTCTCCTAAACAGGGAAAACAAATTCTCTAATTTTTTTTTTTTTTTTTACTTTGTGTGTTCTCAGAACACATGCACAACTTTTTTTTTTACGCTTTTCTGTGGACCCTTTCCAACTTGCTGCTGCTAAACCAGACGTCCTTTAAACTTACAGCTGATTTGCATGAATCCTCCCTCCAAAATACTTTTAACTAAAGCTGCATTGCTTCTTGTAGGTACATTGGAGGATGAACAGCCTCTCTGTTATAGTAGCCTGATGGCTGAGATCCTGGCTGTCTTCTAATATTTAGCAATGATACTCAATATAATACTTAGCATATATAAGTAAAACTGGCACCAAATACGTTCGTATTTTGGGATACTAGTGTGGATTGGATTACTTTGCACTCATTTATGCCTAGTATAAGCATGTAAACAATTTAAAGGATAGGCTGTTAAACAGTAAAACTTACGAAAATTGCCTGACATCTGCTATACACTCTGTGCTTAAATGTGGGATATTCTTAGCGGTTGAAAATAACGCCTCTGTCTCCCCTGAATTTCAGACCTTGATTCCACCTAAAATTTAGATAAAATTGTAAGTGAATCCTCTTTAAATGATAACCAGAACACTTTCTTTCACAGTTTAGAGGGGGAATTTACCATCAAATGGATTTACCTGGAGGGTTAGAGGAATGGGATGGAATGCAGGGTAAGGAGTATATTTTCTTCTAAAAGAGGGACTTGAAACCAGCCATCACTGATAGCTGTGCCTCTACAGCTCATTGACCCACTGACTCACTCCTTGATTCACAGACAGAACTCTCATACGTGTCAGGGATGAAGTGCTGATGCATCATGTAGCCTTCTGCCGGAAGATCTTCAAGTGAACAAGCATTAGCTAGGCTTCACAGCAGCCTTTTGGGATAATGAGCAGCAGAAGGACGAGTAAGTTTGTAGCAGGTGGAATTTTTGTTTTTATTTTTATTTTTTAGATTGAGGAGTAGGCTGCTAAAGCACCTGCCCAGGTTCACTGAGGTGGTATATGTGGGAGCAGAACTGAGGAGCCCTGGTTTTGAGTCAGCTCTACAAACTGCTACCACCTACCTCTGTGTTGCAGCAAGAATATAATTCAGTAATTACACCGGGAATTCACCTTATCTAGAATAATGGGTTTTGAGGATGAAAGTCATAGCCTTCTATTCTTTGGAGGACTGTATCTGGCAAGTTTAAACTCGGGTTGAATATGTGCAGTTAGTACAGGAAGATCAACATTTAATCTATCTTTTTGAAGTTGATGATCAATGGATTTCAGATTCTCTGCAGCAGCAGCAGCTGCCAGTAAAAAGGACTGGGGTTCAGAATGCAGAGCTTAGGGTTTTTAAGAGAAACTTTTTTTCCTGCTGAATATATAACAGTTTTGTTAAAAGAGTAAAAGAAATTCGTGTGTTTGTGGGATTTGCACATGCCATTTTCTTCTTGCACAGTGAGGTGTCAGAATTTTTTTCTATAGTTGTGCTTGATTTTAGGAGATGGGTCTGGTGAAACTCTTGATTCCCATCCTTTCTCTTCCATGCCTGAATCTCTTCCCTTTTTACCTTTTTTCCTGGGTCTTTATGGCTCTAGTAGCAGCTGTGTGTTCTGGCATGTGAGCTTCCTGCTGCCACCAGCTGCTGTCTCCCACCCCTTGAACTAAGCTGTGAAAAATGGGGATAACACCCAAAATGGTGACAGCATGTGGAATGACTTCCTTCCCTGAATGTTTGGAAGCAGCCTTAGGCTTTGTATCAAAGGTCTAGTCTCCTTATGTTCCAAAAGTGTTGGAGTGCTGCAGAACTGGTTTCTCTGTTGAATTGAGGGCTGATGGGACCATACCTACGTGGTCTGCTTGTGTGCAGCAGCTATTTTTAAGTATAGAGAGCTGATGCACGCTGGCCCATATCCTGTCTTAGAGTTTCCATAAGACTGTACACACTTGGGTGCAAAAGTTTTGACATGTTTGTTTTTACCATCTTGTGTGCCTGTGGCAGCGGGTGTGGGGGTTGTTTTTGTTCCATGGTAATGAGTGTTTTTGTGGTTTGGGACATTGACTGCTGCAAGAATTATATGCTATTCTCTCTGTCCAGCAGTACAGACAGCTTAACCACAGAGGTCTCCTATGCATTTGTCCTGTTAAGAATTGATACAATATTTAAAATATAAGCCATTGCACGTACTGTTATTTTGGATAGCTCTTTTAGCTTGTGTGCTTATTAAAATGAGATCTTTGTTGTGTGTTGTGAACCAGGCTCCCATGGTCCTTGGTCACTTCTGTTACAAGCGGAGCTAACCCTTTCCATGACCTTCAGCCAAGTTAACTGTTGTAAGATCTGTAAAGTAAGGCTTTTCTCCTGTGCTGTGCATAGGATTTGTGTGTTCTGCTCTTTCAGTGCTTTCAAGAGTAAGAATCATGCGCGTGCCCGGTATTGTCACGTCTTCAGCTTTAAGGGGATGCAGACAAAATGTAGGCATGTAAACAAGTATGAACCAGTAATGTAAATATCACTGCTTAAAACTTGATAGCTCAGCTTGTCTTATTAGAAATACTGCAGCTTTACAACTGGCCAGCAACTGGTAACATGCTCTGTGGCATACTTTATGATCATCTTTGTCTTAATATGTAAATGGGTTGAGCAGTGTCAGACTGTTTTTCAGAGCTATTACTGAAATGAATAGCAAAGGCTGTTTCTGAAGATCATACGATCATATGAGTGCTATTTTCAGTTCTTTGTCCCACATCGCTTCTGCAGGGTCTAACGGGTGCCCCTGAAGCACTTCATAAACTTTAAGCGCTGTAGCTGGGATTGGTAAAATTAAAACAAAAATGAACATTAATGACTGAATTCAGAAGCAAGTTGGGTAACAGCAGGCACATACTGGCCTGTCTGTTAGAAGGCAGTTGCAGCTGGGCAGATGGCAGTAGACTTCCCACACTTCGTAGAGTTTATGTTCTTAATAGAAGTGGATGGAAGGAAGAGGAAAAGAAAGGTTATTGCTGCCATTTGATGTATAGTGAAGTGGAGTCAGCCTCTGTGCATTTAAAAAAAAAAAAAAAAAAAGCTTTTTTTTATCACTTAATGAGATAAGGGTGTTGGTCAGGGAACTGTTGTAGACTTGCTAAAACTAATGCTGCTTGTAGTGGTTGGCCAAATGAATTTTGTATCAGGTCTACAAATCCTCTAGTCTTACCAGCTCCATCATAAACTCAAGGATGTATTTTCCAATTAGCAGAAAACCACTGGAAAAATGGTGGTTTTTAGATATAATGTCTTTCTAGAATATAGAGTGACGTTCTTTGGTACTGCACGATCCAAATTAAATTGTAGAATTACTACAAATCTGTAGCTAAACCATAACAGTTTAGGTTGTTACCTGTTCAGAGTTTGTTTGATGATTTGTCGGATTTCAGGTTCTTTTTTTGCTATGTCAAAGGATTGTGAACTCCAACTATGTATGGAGATTTTAAATATTGCCTATTATGGAAAAATATGAACTGTTCTAATTTTACTGAAAAAGAATACAACTTTTTGGTAGCTACATTAAAATGTCCTTTCAATTGGGTGGTAATAGGCTGTATATAAACAGTTTGTCCTCCACATTCATCATTCATCCTCTTGCTGTTTATTCTTTTCTCTTTTCAAAATAGAAGTTGGTTTCCCTTTGCAAGCAATTTGCAGTTGTCAGGAGCATTGCTGATCAAAATAGAACATAGAACTAAGCGTTCCTTTGGGAGTCTTGTAACTTGCTAACCATGAAATAACTTCTCAAGCAAGGGACGTTGCGTCTTGCTGTTTAACAGATAAGCTCATTTGAAGGTCAGCAGTAATCAAAGTCGTTGCTAGTTTTTTGGGTCCTCTCCATGTGCCCCCACCTCTAGCCTCTCTTAGTAAAAAGGATCAGAGGTTTCAGAAGAGCTTGGAGTAGGATACGAAGTGAGCTGATGGCAAATGGATTTTGGATACAGCCCGTAGTGGCAATGTTTACAAATTATTGCTTTCACTCAGACTTCTGGAGAGGTGCATTGGTTGTCCAACATAAGAAACATGACTGAGTTTATGGGGTGAAGAGGGAGGAGACAGTGGTAAGAATAGGAATTGGTATTAACTGGCTTTCCAGTTTGCCTTTTCAAGAGTTGTGTAGTAGACATAACTGCACCAAAGATGAAGTGTTCTCTGCACCGTCAAGCCCAGCTCAGGATTCGTGTGTAGTAGTAAGACAGGATGATTTGGGAGGAGATTGGTCTGCACATTTTTGGAAATGAGCTTTCCATTCTATGTACAGGTGGGACTGAAAATAAACAAACTTGTGCCATATATATTGGTGGGATGATCTTGCCATCACCAAACCACCCTGGAGATTCACAGCAAATCAAGTTTTTGGTCAATGTCATTTGTTCTGTTGCTTTTTGAGCTTTCTCTGTTTTCTCATTCTAACGCCTGGAAAAAAAGTGGTTGTAATCACATAGAGGATGAATGTGTCTTTTAACATTGCTAGACTGAGTTTAGTAACTCTGTGAAACAAAATGCTGTGAGGCAGTTGTCAGCATATTAGGAGCCGGAGTGAGGTATGAGGCAAGTTTTTCTCCCTCCCTCACATGTCTTAGAGCCTGTCTTTGTTGGTTGCAAATGACTACAGAGGCATTGCCCGTAGGTCATGTTAACTGACTGCCGAGTGCTGGTGTTTCCTCTCCACACCCCAGACACCCCTGCGTTGTCTAATTTACAGTTCAGTGAATTGTTCACACTTGAGAACTGATTTTTCTTCGGTCTGGTCTAAGTCTGAGAAGGCAGGTATCTTTGGGATACCAAGAGGAGCCCATCCCTTAGCTGTGAAAGACTAATGCTATGTATAAAGGCTGCTGTCTTACCTATCCTTCTAGAAAAGCATCTGCTTTCTTGGTTGCCCCTATCAGATTTACTACTCGCCCTCTGGGAAAGTTGGGAGTTTGCAAAATTCTGTGAACTTTTCTTGGGACCTTAGAGATTGTATTTACTTGAAGCTGCGCAACTAACTTTCCCTGCTAGCGAGCCGTCACGTTGCCGCTGCCTTCGAGTTCTGACATAAAGTGATAAATGCAAGGCCATGGAAATGGAGCATTTAATCTCCTGACTTTTTGTGTTATTTGTAAAGCTGGGAGAGCCTGTGTTTCTTCAGCAGCATTCCAAGCAAGAATCAGTGTTGAGAACCAGGTCATTGTTTTGATCGCTTTATTTTTTTCCTCATGCCAGCAGTGCTCTAAAAGGGCTCTGCAACGATTTTTTTATAGAACATGGTCTGAATAAAACAGACTGGTGGGGAGGAACAGAGGAGTGAATATGATTTTCAAAGTCAGAGTTCTGCCAAATCTTTATTTTTTTTTCCAAAGGAAATTGCATACTCATTTTGTTTTTAAAAGAGAAGAACTCTGGGCATCTTTCAGTAATCAATCACTTTACATCAGTGTACAAGTGCAGTAAAATTTTTAACACAGTTGCAAGCAGGTCCGAATGATTTCCCTGCTGGGTGTTCGTAGCAAACACAATGCAGCTGTACTTCACTCAGGACAACTCTGAAGCACAGAAGTGACAGTGAACACAGTGGTTAATGTGTTATCTGTATGCTGTTGCCCTACTGTGTGCATCAGGGGGAAGAAATCTCTTGAAAGGGATGGGGAACTGGGATAATACTGATACTGATTGCATTAGACATTGTTCATGTCTGATCTTTAGTTAAGAAGCTGTTGAGTTCCTCTGCTGTTGATTGGACTTGATATTTCAGGTTCCTTTTTCCTTTGTAGCAGTCTTAATGGTGGCTTCAGTGTGGAAATGTCTGGAAGAAGATCCGTCTATTCATATTCTTTTTTTAAACATTTTGGGAACAGTATATTTTTTAAAATTTTGTATGTAGACTTTTTATGGCTTTAATCTTAGGCTGGATATGGGACAGGTTCGGTGAGGCAACATGCATAAGTGAAAAATTCTCCGTCCCAAAGAACTTGTGACTTAAGCAGAGCCTGCTAACATCAAACTTTCCAAGTGTTCAGATGGTTTGGTACAGTGCCACTTAAAATAGACATAGTTACGGGGAAACAATGAGTTGCAGAGAAGAAAACAAGCACTTTGCATTCTAGATGTTTTTTCTTCTGTTTTCAATAACTAACCTGTTGGGCTTTCATGATATTACTAGTGCTTTAGAGATGACAGAGAGGAGGACGTGGCAAGTTAGGAAATGAGATGGAAGTGATACTGGGACTTCATTTCTTAACAAATAATTCTCTTCAAGCTGTATAAACTTTTCTGAGTTACAAATGCTGTAAAAAAAAAAAAAATTTACGTTTTCAGTGAAATGTTCATGATAACAATTGTCTGTGTTTTTGCTGTCCAAGATCCTCACCAAAACCACCAGCTGATTTAAATTTTCCTTATTACTTTCAGCAGTATAGACTTCCTCCAAAAAGAAAAATAAAGCCATCTCTTTCCTGACTTGGGGGAAAAAGGATATGCAGAATATTAATAAAAAAGGCTGAATTTTTATGCATGGTTTTAACTTCAGATGAAGTTGAGTTGTAGATTCTAACCGAGGTCCTTGGCCTGCACGTAAATACATAAACTGTTGTCATGGATGTACTTCACTTCGGCCCATGCAGTGGCACGTACTCTCCAGTGAGCGTGTAGCTGGAGCCAGAGTCCATGAGAAAGCAACAGCATGGGACAGGCTGCCAGCATAGCAGACCCGCAACTCAGAACGTATATAAACTGCCTGCTTTCTAAAGTACGGGAGGAATTGAATCTGAAAGACAATATCAAGAGCTAACTTGCATATATTATATACGGTAATGTGAATTTGAAACTGGAGGTATTTATATCACAGGCTTGAAGCCATAGAAGATGAAATAACATATCTGTCAATGCTGCTCTGTTCTGTGTGTTGTTCCTTGAGCTGAGCGGCAAGATTATGGACCTCTGCTGGGTGTGCATTGGAAGCAAAAGCATCAAGTGAAATAATTGTACGTGAAGCTAGGAGTCTGCAGTCAACCGGCGTAGACCTCTAGCCATTGTTGTTTGAGACAGCAGAACTGGGGGAAGGGGTAGGGAGGGTACTGGGGTTCAAGATGACAAACGGTAGGGGCAAATAAAAATAGTTCTTCGTTTGATGACATAAGATCCCTACCAGACTCCTTCAATCTGAGGAGAAGCTGAGGGAGCTCCATTAAGTCCAGCAGCTTGTGGCTTTTTCAGGAATATTGGTGTTCTCCTAAACTGCCAGTAGTGTTTGCAGCCATGGCTGGTATGGTGGCATCTTTGTACTTGGCTGCTGTCTCCCAAGCCGTATCTGAAGATGAGCATTTTTCTAGTTTACTGCTGGATGAAGAAGCAAGACTGTACTTTCAGGGCAGAGATGAAGTGGTTAATTTGGCCATCAGTCTGGCTGGTATGGTTGGGAAAGAATGTTCTGCAATATGTCTACTTAATGTCCTCTTCTGGAAGAAGCAGAGGGCTGAATCATGCCTTTGTCTGAATCTGTCCTCTACCCCATCCCCATCTGTAGTGGGTCCCTCAGAGGAAGGACCCTTACGCTTTCCCTTTCCTAGAGTTTTGTAACCTGGGTTTTTAGAATTTGTTCTAAACCTGGATTTACAGATTGACTGAAGGTACCTGTGCAAGTGGTTTGGGACATTCACGATTACATCGGAGGGTGTGAATACAATAGCAAAGAGTTTTTTGTTTGTTTTTGTTTTTCTGAACGGACAAGATGCCAGCATTAACACAGGAAATACCTGGCCTATGTTGGTCTCTATTAAAATGCTATTTTGCCTCAACCCACTTGCTAGCATGTGAGAATGAGTTTGACCTAAACTGTTGAAGGGTCTCAGTCTGAACTCTTCAGCTGCGTGGAGGGCCCTACTGTACATGAGGACTTGGGCCTGCGCGACCGACTGTATTTTCTTTTACTCCTTTGTCTGACAAATAGAGGCAATAGGTTATGGGCAGTGTGCATTTTTCTCTCGTGAAACTTCCGTGTTCCTTTTGCTGTACTGCCTGCCCTGCTGATCTGGGAAAATAAATCTTCATCTGCTGTATTCGTACTCAGCGCTTTAACATCTGTAGCTGCCGATAATACTAATGTGATTTTGTTTTTCCTTCTGCAGCATCTCCCTTTCTGCTTTTTGCCAACCGTCGGGATGTTCGACTCGTGGATGCTGGAGGCACAAAGCTGGAGTCCACTGTGGTGGTCAGTGGTTTAGAGGATGCTGCTGCGGTTGACTTCCAGTATTCGCAAGGCATCGTTTTCTGGACAGATGTGAGTGAGGAAGCCATCAAGCAAACTTATATTAACCAAACTGGGAATGTGGTGCAGAATGTCATCATTTCTGGTCTGGTTTCCCCGGATGGCCTGGCATGTGATTGGATTGGGAAAAAACTTTACTGGACGGATTCAGAAACCAATAGGATAGAAGTAGCTAATCTCAATGGAACATCTAGAAAAGTCCTCTTCTGGCAAGACCTTGATCAGCCCAGGGCAATAGCTTTGGATCCTGCTCATGGGTAAATATTAATTTGACTTAAATGCTTAAATGGGTACAGTGGTGATTTATGTTGGGTTTTTAGTTCTGAAAAAGAAACGTGGTCTTTTATTTCAGTTTACATTTTCCCAAGGTATTTTTCTCAAGATCTATAGCTGAACATATGTTTAAACTTAAATATTTTGTGGCAAGCAATGGCAGCCCGGAGCCAAAAAGAAAAATACAGCTGTTCTTAGGTGCCAAGTCAAATACTCAATCAGTATGATTGCCTAACTTATTCCATTGCACTTCTGAAAAGCAATTAATTTTTCCAGCCTGTTTTATTTTTATTCCCTCAGTTATCTTGTCTGGTAAGTTGACTTTCATTTGATATGTGATGTCTAATGTGTCTAGTCAGCAAGGTAAGTCTGCGTGAGTCAAAACAGAAATTCTCTCTTGCTATGCTCTGCTAAACAAAACCGGGCTATTATTAAGTGGTGATTTTGAACAATTATGTTTGTACTGGCAAGTGAAAGAACCCAGGTGAAATCAGGGGCTCTTAATGCTTTAAGGTGACCAGGTTAGGAGGTAATAGGAGAACAGGCTGGATTTGTTGCTATGGCCGGTCAGGTGCTTGCAGTGCTCTTGGAAAATACTTGTCTCTGTATGGTTCCTCCGTGTCGCCCTCTTTGATACCCACCACCCCTGCACGTGCGCTGTTTGCTATCCCTGTGCACAAATAGTACTGATGTTGTTCGGTTTGTGCCCTGTATTCATTGCAGCGATGACTGAGGGTCTGCTGTGCTAGCACTGCAAGGGTCCCCTGCCCCTTGAGGAAATCATACTGTAAACAGTGACAGACTGTAGATAAGGAGAATAGCGAGGAAGTATTATGCTCACGAGGGAGGCTATTTGCTGTTTTTAGTCTGATGCCATTTTTACGACTTCTTCTGAGGGATCACTTTATCTTCCTCTTGTGTCCGGTGTATGTGGTTAGGTTTCTCATCTTTAAGAAAATCTGACATCAGCTGACATTTTCACCGAGTCTAGCCTCTTTGTAAAGGCATGCTGAGTTAATACAAGGGCTCAGGATAAACCACAGATATAAAGTCATTTTATTGCATGTTGGTAAAATGGAACTGACTGCCCTGGGAGACAGGCAGTCTCTGAAGAAGCAACTTTCTTCAGGTATGTGAGAAGTGGCAACTGAAACAGAGCAATGCAAGAGGGCAACCTGGGATTGCCCTGTCAGCAACTGCCATACTACAGACCGAAGCTTTGAAAGGTTATTTTTGCAGTGGTCCCTGCATAAGGCTTTACAGATGGGAGGAGTTATGGGTACATTTATGATTAATATATGAAGGACACGCAAGTACTAAATGAAACCCACACACCCTTTGGGTGTGTACCCAAAGAAACACAATCCTTGGTTCTGTTGACAGAGTGCCAGAGCTGCCCGTAGTCTCCAGATAACTGGTAGAAAGGGAAGTTATAATCAGTAAGAGGGAAAGTGGAGTGACTGTGTTGGGCCACAGGACTTGCAAGAGGGACTTTGTCCTCTTAATCCTGACTTCACTTCTGCTTCCAATGCCTTGAGGTGAAAGGAAGAAGAGAAAAGGGGAGAACTGACTTGCAGGGGACAAGAAGTTCAGTAGAGTATGGATTTAAAAAAAAATTCTTCAAAACCTGAAATCTGTAGAATTTCAACAAGTTGAACAAGTTGCTGTGTGCAAGTATTTTAAATAAATTAGCAGGAATCCTGTGTCTATCCTGACAGCAACTAATCTATGCTTAATTAGTTAACAGTGAACAGTAACTTTAAATGAGTTCAGTAGTATAACTTAAAGAGAGAATATGATGTTAAATTCAGTGTTTTATAATGAGGTAGATCAGAGAGAGTGGAATCACGCTTTCCAGAAATACTAATGCCAGGTTGACGTCTCATTAGTTGATGCAGTTCATTACCTTTTGTTTTCTTAAGGGTAGCTTATATATTGGTCGTGGTAATGCATTTTGTGCCTTATTAGGTTCTTTTTGACTGTTTTGAAAACCTGATGGGATTAATTGGGGATTTCTGGTAACATAGTGCTCCCATACCACAGGAAATGCAAAATTAGTGTTTAAATAAAAAGCAATAAAACATCTGGGAGAGAAAACGTGACTGCTACAGTCAATGGAAAGCTTTTATAAAAATCATTGGTACTGTTGGTGAAGTTGTAGTGCTTCTGCAAATCTAATCCTTGTTTGTGTTTGGAAGGAGGAGGAATACAGGCGTGGTTTATTTTGTATGACTTTGAAAGGCAAGTCTACGCGGCAATACTCTGTGTATTGAACAGATGTGCGATATTTCTTAAACACACACAAAATCCTGTAAGTGTAACAATAGAAGACATTGTTTCAGGCTTGCTTCCTGCTGCCTGGGAGTTGTACTGTGTTCAGCTCGCTGCTCAATATTGTTTGTAAGGAGCCACATCCAAAGGTTAACTATGGAACGCCAGCACACAACGAAGTTACTTCGCATTAGCTGCCCAGTGTGTGCTGGGCATCTTACCTTATTTTGCCTTTCCATGGGTCGTGTGGTAGCCTTCTCTTTCTTTCCTGGAGGACTTCTCCACTTCTAATTATCTTGTGTTTAGTCCTCCAGAGAAGGCGTGCAAGTGTGAACAATCACCGTGGAATGGGCTAACAGGAACAACGTTTATTTGCCAGAACAGTAGATGTCTGCAGGTGAGCTGGTCGCCTGGCAACATTTTGGTTTTGATCATCATAATTACTTGAGATGAGGAGAGAATGATAGTTCTTTTGATTTTTGCACAGATGAATTTCTTCACTTGCTGGTGCTGCTTTGCTAAGCATTAGTTCAGTCTGTAGAGTTGTTTTTTCTTTTTTCTTTTCTTTTTTTTTCCATTGGGAGCAGCTGCTTTAAATGAAACACCTCCATTGGTTTTAACTTGTGGCAGCCATTTCTAACGTTTAGCCCGTTTGATTTATGTATTAATCCAGTGCAACAAAGCAATATAAATAAACCTTAATTATAAAGGATGTATGTATCTTCATTTTCACAGACTAATTAACTGATTCATCTCCAATATGGTTTATTAAAATCAGCCTCCATAGAGCTGATGTTCTGGTTAAAAATGACAAAATCTGGTATTGCTTAATTGCACAAGGGTCCTATTGAATTAAAGGCAGGTTTGCCCAAATAACTATGCCCATTAGTTTAATACAGTAAACTTAATAAACCAACAAATCATGCATCACGTACATTTGTGGAATAACAAATTTGAATTTAATTTGATTTTACAACCAATTTCACCCGGTATTTCTGAAGCATTTTATAGGTGCATCCATGAGGTGCTAATCACGACATTTGATTTGGGCACAGCAGGCTCTGGGTTTGAGCTCCCCTAGAAACAGTTGTTCTTTATTTACTGATATTTTCTGGGGTAGGAAAGTGGATGACAGTAGGAAAAGAACAGTACATTTTCGTTTGACATTTTGTTAATAAGTTTGTGTAATCAGATGGCTAATGCTGTTATTACACCTGACGAAAGAGTAAGAATTAGGGCTAAACCAGAAGAGAACAGATTAGAGCACTTGAGTAAGCTCATGTTATTTTCCAGATCGTGAAACCTAATGAAATTTAGACTAGGATTCTTAAATCTGATTGATGCAGTCTTAAAGTTGCTAGACTTTGCTTTCAGTCTGGAATAATTTCCGTAGGCGTGATTTTGGCCATTAGCAGTTTCTTCTGGAGAACTGGCAGGAAGCTTAGAAAACGAGGAAGAAAACTTGATTAAGCATAGGCTAGCCAACTTGAGTTTCCAGGAGATAAATGGGGCAAATGAGCAGTTTGTAAATGCTGGACTGGTGCTTGTAGACAACATGGTTTTGTCAGAATGTTTTTATGTCAACGGAATTTCTGTCATTAGAATTTCTTTCTAATGACGAAACGATGTGTCCTTGTGCAGGTAGGGGATGACATCTTCTCTTTTAGCTTCAGTAAGGCTGTTCTGCAGAGATGGATGGAGGACGCAGTTTCATGATTGCGTGTTTGCAGTGGAATATTACACCTAGCGTGGCATTTGCATGACAGATAAGTTTGTTGATTTTGAGTGCAATTCTTCAAGACATAGACTCGTTTGAGAGAATAGAGGAGAAGATATTGAATATAAAATGATCCTGAAAATGCGGCCTGCGAGAAAAGATGGAATGGTTTCATGTTGATTATAGAAATGGAGATGAGGGACGGGATGGGGAGGAACATAAGATCTGAAATGCATAGTTTTTGACAGATGATTAGCTAGGTTGTTCTTAAAACCTTTAGTGTTTAGTGTTAGAGACTCCACGACCTCTCTAGGCAATCTTTTGGAGGGCTTTAAGTAGCTTTACCATTAGAAAGCTTTCTTAATAACAAGCCTAAATCCCATTTACTGTTTTCTAGTTTTTTTTAAGCTCGATACTTTCAGACCGGGCTACTTATGGAGTATTCATCACTGAAGGCTTTAATAACTTTTTGATCATCTCTCAGGAATGTTGTAGGTATAATTGACTAAGTCTTAGGGCGTGGGAGGTAGACTGGATGACTTCTAGAGGTTGTTTCCAAAGCCTATTTTTCTGTGATTTCCAGCTGAAATTCAAAAATATTATTTTTTTGAACGTTTTGGCAGGCATGCTAAATAGTGACTTGGATGGTTTTGGCATAGTGACATTTTTAAAGAGAGCTTCGTCATTTCCACACTAAACTGACTTTCCTTCTTTAAAGGTAATGATTACCTAGAGGTTTCTGTGTTGTGGCAGTGGATTTTCACATACCTGAATACTCTGAAAGCTTAAATGTGATCTCTGTAAATGACTTGTTACCTGCACTAGGTGGTATTACACAGAAAAAAATTTCAAATGGGGGCAGCAGTGCTAATTAGAGCATAACTCGAGAGAGAGAGAGGCCCTTGTCATCTACCACCTACCCCCAAATAGTCACTCAGAGCATTTCTAGAACTTCTTTCTTTTAAGGCAAGCAGTGAGAGACTATTTTAGACCATCTGTGGGTCTCTACTTCTTCAGAGTGCTAGTGAAAATCTCTAATTGTACAGGATTTTCTGATGCCCTGAGACAGTATCATGATTGACAGGCAGCTACTTAATTTGTGACATGGCATTCTTTCCTGTGCACCTTAAAACTTTCTTGCTGGATCCACGACTTGCATTGACTAAAAGGTGTATTTCCTTCCCTAAAGGAAGAAAAGGGTGGGATGACTAAATATGACAACTCTGGGATTTTAAAATGTATTCAGAAAGGAAAACTATCAAGATTAGAAAACTCAGTTCAGGGTCTGAAATGAGAAGCCTCAGACATACTTAATTGGTCATCCAGTGTTTCCTCAGTGTCACAGCAAAACCGTGACCTGTAGCTGCTCTTACATAATTCACAACTATCTTTATAACAGCACGTAAGTAAACTTCTAGTGGTGTTCACTGCTGACTCACCAGGACCGTGGTCCCATGCAACCGTGTATGGCGTGCCTAAGGTTAAGCACGTTGGCTTTCTGTGTTGAAATCATTGGGATCATCTGTATGCTGAAGCTGATGTTTATATATGCTGTAGCAGACAGACTTTGAATATTTTAATTTAAATTATTGGGTATGGTGAAATGTATTTTAACAGTGTATCATCTGATCTCATCTCCTTTGGAATAGTTGAGAGGAGGGGGATGCTGATCACAAACTTGTGACTATTGAAAATACTGGAGAAGAGAAACATCAAACAGTATGAGTAAAGATTGGGCTTTTTTAGTATTTTTTACTTTCTCTTGTGGCTACTCTGTTAAGATGCAGAAGATGCTCTGATTTTAAGTGAAACATGATTACTGCTGCTTTGAAAGCTAGAGGTTGGTTTATATCCTGTGTCTCTATTTAGTAATTAACTTAAAGTATAAAATTATTTTGAAGCTTTTGGTTAGTTGTTTGAAATGCTGTAATGAGAATAAATGTATGAGTAGCACAGTTGTTTTCTTACAATGTAAGAAACGTACTCAACCATAAAATTGGTTACGAGTTGCATCCAGTCTCCTGGTATGGCTGTGATTTCTGGGAGTTGGAAAGCTTTTGATATATTATGTGGCCAAATAGCTGCAAATAATCTCATGCATGAGAAACCTGAAGTTCTTGTGGGAAGTGTTATTTACTCTAATTTTCAGATGGATGCCCTTGATGGTGACAGCCTCTCCGTAAATGTTTCATCGTTCTCTTTTGTTTATTTCTCCCTTTTCCTGCTCATAGGTATGGCTAAAGGGCATAAATTGTTCAAAGACCATTTGCCTTGTTTGAGAGTAGAGCTGCCTATTCAGAGAAGGCAGAAAGAAGTGCTTTTTTTTTTTGTCCTCCTTTACAGCTGAGATTTGTATGGGGAAGAGGTGGAAATGTGTAGACTTCCTTAATAACCCCATTGAGCTGTCTCCCCCATTAGCACTCTTTTCCACCACAGATTCTGTGATTCCTCATATCCTGAAAAAAGATCTGAGTCCTGGTGACTGAGGCTTCTTTGCCCTGTAGTCATCGACCTTCTGAAGTAGTTCAGAACTAATGGTATTCTTATCTTTTTAATTTCTACACCATTTCTTAGGCATTCTTTTAGAGGGGTAACTGCTTTATCTCCTTTTTTTTCCTCTTTTTCCTAGGAAACCCTACCAGTGCAGTTTCTTTTTCTCATAAGTATCGGAGAGTTTTGCAGTAATACTGCTTTCCAACATGAGAATTCTCTTCCTAACCCTACTAAGCAGTGCTTCAAGCATCTCCTTAGTGCTGCCCTCCTTCTCTAGCTCAGCGTATTTGGGCGTCTTCCTGAGGGTTCTGAAGTTGCTTGCACCCTCTCTCCAAGGATTCTTCAGCTTCATAGTGTTGTGTAACCTGACTTTTTAACAGGCTGTTGAAGCTGCATTGAATAAATGCTTGTTTCCTTTGAGAAATCACTAGGATGTCTTGCTCCTTTCCGTATGGGTAAGCAAGGAAAGATATGCTCTTTCCTTGCAAGCAGTTCATTGCAGTAATATCTGAGCACCTATCAGTCGAGAGGCCACTGTTTCCTCTTTGTTCTCAGCTGCCAAATCATACACTATTGATGTATATATGTATTTTAAAGAACATTAAAAGAATAAACCTTTCAGTATGAAAGAAGCAGGAAAACTGGAGAGGAGTGGTTCTCAGCTTTGTTTTCTTTTTGTTTTGTTGTAAATATGTGCTTTTGAATGTGGTGTGATTAGTTGTGATTGTTAGCTGCTGTAGCATAGTCTTGGGCTGGAGTAGGAAGATCTTCTGATATAATGGTTTTTTGTGAAGATCATCGGAAGAAACTCGCAGCGTACTGCTGTGCGAGACAGCCATTCCTTTTCCTTCTGTGAGTGATTGGCGCTGTTTCATTTAGCAGTTGCGTTTTTGTAGCTTAAGCACTTGGATGGGGGAAGTAAGTTTTAAAAGTGCAGGATTCTAAACTTCATAGCAATTTCCTGTAAACTCCCGTTTTATGCCCTGGGCTTGTATAAGTTGGAGAACTTTGAAACTGGAGAAGTCTGTGCTGATTTACATCGTCTGTACAACTGGCCCCTTTTGTGTAAGCAGGTTATGTAAGATTTGGCAACCACATTGCATTTGGGGAGGTGGAAAAAGCGTTCAGTCGGTGTGGCTTCTTTTTGCTATGACCATGATACCTTCCAGCTCAGATGGCTGACTGGCTGCTCTTTGAGGGCAAGGCCGTGATTTCCAATCTTTTCAAAAATGATGACAACAGAGGTGAAGTACCAGGAAATAAGAAATGGCCTGCAGCTTTAAAACTGAGGGGAAATACGGGCTTCATCCTGTTTTTGCTCCAGCACCTGGAATTTTAAAATGAGTTAAGCAGGCAAAATTAAGGCCACTGGGGTGCAGTTCACCAGCTTTATAGCCTGTTTATTTTGCAAGGTGGCTTTCGGTCCCGTTCTTCTGATGTTACTGAAACACCATTTAAGCCCTGATTCAATGTGGTAATTAAGTATGTGCCAAAATCCAGTGACTTGCTGACTGCAGTTGAACTGCATTTAATTGTCTTCTGACTAGAAAGCTTGGTAGTGAAGCTTACAGCTGCTGTGCTTACTGTTACTAATAGAGCAGTAACTGAATCTGGTGAGCTCTGAGTCTAGTGCTTTTGGCTACTGGATTATGGACTTGATAGTCTGTTAGCAGTTGTGTGTTCAGAAATAAGTTTCTGTTTATCTTCTCCCCGAGCTTTAGCTTTTGTTCTGCTTTGTTCCTGCTGGTTTCTTTGGTGTTCATCTCAGGGACAGAATTGGTACAGTTGTTGTGAAGTTATTAACTTCTTCCCCTGCAACCCTGCACTTTTTGTCTTGAAAGTTTGGAGTTAAAGGAGAAAACCCAGTAAGGGAGAAGTAGGAAATGACAATTAAGCTTCCCCAAAGAACTGAATAAAGTAGCCAGAGAATTTGTCCCAGGGTTGCTTTTTGTTCCGTGCTTCTCTGGTGCTGCTTGGTTTTTCTTTTAAAAGAGAATCGATTTGTGATAGTTGCTTAGCGGTGAATTTTGCTCACAATGGCTTTTTTTTTTTATTAGCTCTGTCGGAATTCATGTTTTCATTTGCTCTTACAGCCTCAATGTTGTTATGCTTTTACTGACCTGTTGCAACCCAGGTGGGATACAAAACTCCTAGGATGCCAAATCTTAGCCCTAAAAATGCAATTGATCTGATGTGTGCTAACATACAAGATAGTGGTTTTGATATTTTTAGCTTCTTCCAGTTGTTATGGTGTGCCCTAGCCCAGGGATATTTAAAGCTGTGCAACTTACACTTAACCAACCAACCAAAAAAAAAAAATTTGCAGCGCTGCTCTAGCTGAACTTGTGTCATTCTTTCCATAATAACCATGGATTTTTTCCAAGATTTATAACTTGTCCAGAAAATATCTGTCTTCAGCTGAATCTCAGTGTAGGATGTCTCAGCCAGGACGCTGTTTGTACTTAATTTGGTCTGAACTAGCTTTTTCACTCTTGTAAAATAGACAAGGGTAAAAAAGGGAAAGTTTGACACTGTGCATTCTTGAAAATCCCACACAGGCATGCATTTAAAACATGACATTTTATGGCCTTATTAACGTCCCGTGCCAAATGCTGTGTTGTGCCTTGAGTTGACCAAAAAAAGTCAAAACAGCCTAGATGTTACGGTGGGAGAAGTGGGATGAAAAGGCCTGCCCTAGCTAGCTGTAGAGTCCAAGACCCTGATTTGTGAGGGCAGCCGACTTGTCTAGGCAGCTGGGGAGTAATGCCTCTTTGGGGAAGTTTCATAAGTGGCTTCAGCTGTGTGGCCGCAGCTTTTATTTGTTCCTTCTGTTTTAACACCACTGCCGTGGGACTATTGGTCAGACTGACCATTTGCTAAGGTAGCTGAAAATTACTAATTTTTTCTTGGAAGGTGCTAATCCCGTAGCAGGGATAGGAACCAGGGAAAGAACCGCTCCGTTTGGCAGCAGCATCATTTTAAATAGGCTTACGTGGACCAGAAATTCCCACCCCCTGCTGCAGGAGCAGCTCATCAGTTCTTATAATGACGTCTGAACCCCCAGTTCGGTCTTGATGTGTTAAGAGATCCCCAGAATGATGTTGATTTGCTGAAATTTGTGGCAATTCAGCGACTGCTGCTTGCCAGAAGGGTGGAAACCAGTTGGACGAGGGCAGGAAGTCACCTGGAGACAAGAACTGCTTTTGCTGTTCCATTGCTTGGTGTGCTTTCTTGTGCTACGAAGTGCCCCTCGGTCCATCACACATGAGGTGAATGAAACTGTAAATCAGCAGGTGCTTCATTAGTGTGGCGACTAAATACATTCTGAGAAGTTCACTGGGAAGATCAGCTTTATAATACGGGATTGCAGGGACACCCTACAATTAGGATGAGGTGCTGACGGTAATAATAACCTTTTCTATGTTGTGTTAAAGTCAAAGCAGGAGAGGAGCACTTTGAAAGTATGCTGCTTGCATTCAGATTGGCCTACCTGTTATCTAAACGTATCTTTATGCCGCTAGCCTTTCTTTGCAGTTCTGTTACTTTGGTAATGCTGTGTTGTTTTAGACCTTTGAATGACAGACGCATTGGTGAGGGTTGAGCTTGGTACCTGTTAATAAGCTAAAAAGTAGGGATGTAGTTTTAATGTGGCAAATTACGTGTGAAGTTGAAAGTGCTAGTTTTATCCAGCAGTCTCTGTGTGGCCAAGGATATGCCCCACGGGAAGCCATGTATCAGCTATGAAATAGGGCAATGGGTGTGGGGGCAGAGGTTTTGGAGCTGGAGCTCCTTCAGGATACTAGAAAAGCCATTAGGGCCCTTTGGCTTACAGACTTTTTTTTTTTTTTTTCCATCTGAATGCATTGAGCTTCAGGGCAGGCTGCAAGCCTTTTTTTAATGAGAGAATTGAGGAGAGGGATTTTGCTCAAGGGTAATTTTTTGTGTGGTTGGGATATTTTTTTCATCCTTTTTAGCCTGCTTTTAAGATTTAACTGGACTTAGGTAGCTTTGTCTCTTTTGGTTTGCTTTTAAATAACTGTCATGGAATTTCTGGTTTTGGTGTGAGCTCCTTTTTGGTCTGTATTTCAGTATTTAAATATATGAATAAGTGTGGTATTGTTATAACCATATTATATAGCCCAAAGTCACCTTTTGATAGCCAGGATTTTCTTCATTCAGATTTTTGACTGCTCTGAACTGATTCTTCGCTTTGTAGGAAGGAACTGTATGCTATTAAGTGTCCTGAGCAATGAAAGTAACAAATTCACTGAACAACCTGTTACTGGTTTTGAATGGATCTGAAAGACTAACGCTGGAGTAAGGTGGTTTCTGCACTGAGTTTGGGATTGTTTCTTTTAATAATTTATGCCCCATCTAGAATCCACTGAAGACATTCTAGTGAATGTAGTGGTGTTAACAACCCTGTGAGTCAGGGAAGATGCAGGAGAGAGGAATTTTTTTTTTTTTTTTTTTTTTACTTCTGGAGAAAGAACTGTTGATGCTGGGACAGCTGTATTGGGCCTCATCTCTGTCTCCTCCTCCTTTTTTTCCGTTTTCATTCCAGTAGAGATGTCTCAAGGCATCCTTTGAATAGTTAAAGCTAGCACGGGTAAGCCAAATCAGAGAACTGATTTGACTGAAAAATGACCTGACCAAAAATGAATATTTGGCCGGATCAGTTTCTCAGTCTGATTCACCAGCTGCTTCTGTAGATGGTTTCTTTCGTGTCTGCCCTTCTCTGGTTTCAGTTGTTTGTCAATAGCTGCTTCACCACACAGTTTGAACTGCCACAAATTACAGCCTGACCTGTTAAGGAAAACCAAAATGAGTGGCAATTTACATTCATACGTTGGCCTGTGAACTGTGGCAGCTCAGCTCTTGCTTCTGCTGCTTCAGGAGCAGCTGTCCTATCCTGGCTGCTGGAGCTGAGACATTTGGGAAGGCATTTGGGGACAGGAATCCTGCAGCCATCCTGAGGTGAGCTGTCTCAGCTCATGAATCAGAAGCCTGAGGCCTCATCTGTATGGAAGTTTACCGGTTCAAGTAGCAAATTCCTTGTTTTACCCTCCTACACTCAAATGTATGTGTATTGTGGTCTGAGTCACTTCTTTCTGACAGTCTGTCTGTCTTTATTTCTATCTATATTCCATTCTCCAGCTAGATAAACAGGCTAACAATGATGTATGCTGCTATGATCAGAATGGTTTAAATAAATGCTGTAGCTTAGGACAGAAGAATCTTGTTGTGTGGTATGACTGTGCTAAAACTGGAGGTGCAGCTGAATCGGTGCAGTATGTACATTTAGATCAGCGCATTTTAAGCTTGAGTTCCGAGGGACATGGGCTGGGGGTAGCGGTACCAGCTGCCTGTTCCGCCTTTGCTGAGATGATGGCCCCAGCTGCCTTTGAAGCAGCTACAGGGCTACTGCAGTTTGCTTGGCTGTCTTGGAGGAGGATGTCCTGCAGAAGCTGAGAAACATGACAGCGATTTCAAACGTAGTCCCTGCTTCATTCTCAAAGTGGACAGTATTCTCTTTCATAAAAAGAAACCATGAGGCCTTTCCCCTGCAACATGTATGTTCAAAATGCATGTTCATTTACTTCCTTTGGTTCCTAGCATAGTTACACAGCCTGTGCTGCCTTCTTCAGAGGATTTGAGATAAACCAGGTTATTAAAATTCTGTCCAAGCATGAGCTCTGCAAGACTGGAGAGTTGCCACTTCACCATGCTTTTCTGGAGCTCCTGGTAGCAGGACTTAGGTTAAATGTAGCTTAGTCAGTGCAAATACTCCACTGGTGCCTGGCCAGCCCTGCTGTTGGTCTAATACAGCACAAAGAACCTGGAGTGCTGGAGAGCATGGCGCACAGACACCTAACTCGCTCAGGTCGAAGGCTTGCTGACACAGACAATGCCAGAAATAGCTGTGTTGCCATTGGGAAAGCAGTCGGTTTTTCTGAATGGCCTGAGGTAGCGATGCGTGGGGTCAGCTGTGTTGTTTGCACCCCTGGCATGCCTAATTTGCAATCTGGATATATGTCTCTGGGTGATACTTACCAGCTGGAAACCGACTGTCCTTTCCTGAGATCAGAAAATTTCTCTCCTAAATGCACGGTCTCAGCTCTTCACCCAGGCGTTGTAGAATTTGCTGCTTTTCAATCTAGTTCCTTCCAATTGATAAGTGCTGTTGATGTCTCTGTTCAGGCTACTTAGATTGCCTGTGAGGGGAGTGACAAGGAAAGTGGGGCATGGATGGGAGGGGGGAAAAACCATCCAAAATCTTAATCAAATGTAATTCTAAATTTGCATGAATATGTGATTTATTTTTTAACAGAAATAAATTTCAAGGCACTTGATTTTACTCTTTTCTGTATACTGACTTTCAAAAGGAAGTTCAGCTATGGTCATTTTGGAAATTGCCTGCTTGGGTTGTAAATTGGTTGCTTCTGAATGTGATTTAGGATATTAACTTGTAATAACTGGCCATGCAACTTGTAATAACTGGGTATACATCATTTGTAAATGCTTGTGACATTCAGCTGCTACCCAGCACTGAAAGATGATGGTAATACGTTATGCAGAGGCAATACTTCTGAGACATGCTCTCACAACGGACTTTTTTTTTTGCACCCTCTGGAACTGTGATTTGAACTGTGTGTTAATATGTTTTGGGGATATGTGTTTGTGCATATACACCACTTTATGTTGCAACACAAAAGAAGCAAAATCAAAATAAAACACTTCAGAACTTTTTAAAAGGCTGCTATCCCTTCCATTGCTGAAGCTAACAAACATGTATTGTGATTTATTTTTATGCATTTCTGCTTTCTTTTTTAGATACATGTATTGGACTGACTGGGGGGAAACACCAAGAATAGAACGGGCAGGAATGGACAGCAGCACACGAAAAATAATTGTTGATTCAGATATCTATTGGCCAAATGGACTCACAATAGATCTTGATGAGCAGAAACTTTACTGGGCTGATGCAAAATTGAGTTTCATTCATAGAGCAAATCTGGATGGTTCCTTCAGGTAAGTTTCCTTTAGTCAATAATATGGTGTGAATTATTTCTTGCCTCCTGCGTTTGTTCTGAACTGAGACTTTTTTTCAGTAATCTAGAATAATGCCAATACCTTATTGTTCATTGTAAACTCAATTGTTGATAGCCTTGCAGAAATAAAACACATGCCATGAAACTGGTTATTTTACTATAGATTGTTTATAGCCTTCTTGTACAACTTTTTTTAAAGGCTCATACTTACCTTTGTCACGGTTTGGTTGGGACAGAATTAATTTTCTTCACAGAGGCTCACATGATGCTGTGTTTTGGGTTTTTGATGAAAATAGCGGTGATAACGCACCGATGGTTTGGTTGCTGCAGAGCAGTGCTTACCCAGAGCCAAGGACGGTTCAGCTTCTCCTGCTGCCCTGCCAGCGGGGGGGCTGGGGGTGCACAAGGAGCTGGGAGGGGACAGGACCAGGACAGCTGCCCCAAACTGGCCGGAGGGATATTCCATGCCATGTGGCGTCATGCTGAACAATAAACTGGGGGGGCTGGCCGGGGCGGGGGGGCTGCTGCTAGGGGACGGGCTGGGCATCGGTCGGCGGGTGGTGAGCAATTGCATCGTGCATCACTTGCTTCGTATGTTCTTTTATTATTATTATTCTCCCTTCCTTTTCCATCTTATTAAACTGTCTTTATCTTATCCCACGAGCTTTTAGTTTTTTTCTCCAGTTCTCTCCCTGTCCATTGGCAGTGGGGAGGCAGGTGACTGAATGGCTGTGTGGTGCTTGGCTGACTGCTGGGTTAAACCACAACAACCTTGAAAATAATTGGAGATATGTATCCTTGACCCTAGGCAATCTAATATTTAACTAGTGCTATGGCGATTTTACGGTATTTTTACTGTATTTTTTTTTCAACAGGAAATATATCTTGAGACACCTGTCCTTGGCCCTGTCCAAAGATCTACTCTGTGGCATGCCTATAAAGTAACAAAACTCAGCTTATTTCAGACTGTGAGTGAGCAAGATTTTCCTCAGGCTTGATACAAAGCACAGGACGCGAGTTTTCTTTGGTGGGCTTCTGTCCAAGTGTCCGTGTTGATTTTGGCTGTTACAGAACGACACGTGTGAGATGACCCTTTAGACAGGCCAGACCTTGACATTTGAGTCTGTACCTTAAACTCTATGCAGTGTTCAATGGGCAGGTTGCATTTTTTCTGAAGGGCAAATGTCATCTGCCAGTGAAATGTCCTGCCAAGGAGGCAGGTCTCTGCATTCTGGTCCAGCTTTGGTCTTCAGGGAGCCTCAAGGAATAGCCTGTTGAACAGTCGGTAGTATGCTGAAGGCCACACTGCAGTTGATTTCTATGTGATTAATGGAATTATGATTGGTCTGATCGGATAAGGCAACCAGAATGATTCCTTCTTAAATTTGGCCTACCCAACTATTCAGATCCTAGGTTTTCACGTTTAGCAAAGGCCTAGATATATGCTTGGGTTGCATGGATAGCAAGCTCACAGTGCAGAAGTCCTTCGGCTGATATAATTTGTTGCTTTTTAAAAGAATGACACTATATTCCTACAGTAAAGTCATAATTAAATAAGTAAATAATTGAGTCGTCTTATCCTGAAGCACAATTTCAGATGCTGAGATGTTGTTACTCATTCTAAAGAAGTCTACCTTGAGGAAATAGAGAGGAATGTTGGGTATAGTGCTGTGTTGAATTGTGACTTGTCAGAAGGTTGCTATCCCAATGTGTCAATAGCACCCTAAGGCAAGCTGGAAATTGCAGTCACCTTTATATAGTGCACATGAAGTCTGTATTTTAAAATGTCTAAAATTGCTCTGTTATGAAATCATTTAGTATTAATTGAAATTTGTACGAGTTTTGTTTTACACCCATCTACGTAATATGCCTTTCCCCCAAAAGAATGCTGCCTTTTCCATGATGGTTTTTCGATTTTTTTGCAGAGGTGCATTCTGTGCCCGATTTTCACACTCATAAAAGAGGCATAACGATATTGACGTCCTTTATAAAACACTCCAAGTTCTATTGAGAGCACTATGTAAGAGCTAGATAATGGTGGCATTGTAGTAAGTGACAAGTACTAAGCGACAGTCAGAAGCATAGACGAGGGAAAAGGCTTTTACAGAAGGGGAGTGGGAGCTCAAAGCTTGGTGCAGGTTCATAGGCAGAAAGAAAATGCAGTGTCAAAATTCTAAATCTGAGAGAGGTTTTTCACACAATACAGTGTGAACACGTTTCTCTAACTTGGGGGTGGGTGGCAGAGTGTAAGGTTTCCAGTCTGATTCTGCAGTTCTCATGCACATACAGATTGAATAAACTTTACTTGCATGCTTGTGTGAAAACTTCGAGTTGTAATTTGCTGATATTGAGGTAGAGAGAGGCCACCTGAAAGAGAACAAGCCTTTGAATACATTAATCCCAGCAACCAGTCCAGATTACTTTGACAGATCGGTGCATGTCCACCCTCCCCATGTAGTGTTGCATTGTACCGTAAAGAAAATGCTATTTTAGGAAAAATTAAGGTATATGCTATTTTGCATGAAAAAAGTTGAGCCAACTGATGTACACTTTTACATATTTTACTATCAGCTTCTGGAGAGCTGATGTCACACCGGATGTCATGATATTCCCACGCAGGATGCATTCTGTGAAATTCCTTGCATCTGTCTAGCTGCATGTGGACTTCAGGCATTAATATAATAGCTTAAATGTCATTTAGCTGTGTATGTTTTAGATTGTAACTACGTGATAAAATTTCCCTCTTAAAATGTTATGCATGTTAATAAATCCAATCAATATTGATCTTAATTTTAACTTTTGTTGTTATTTATTCTTTTCTCCTCCCTTCCACTGATGAATGTTGAAAAAGAAATCTGTGAAGTTGTGACTCTTAAGTTCTGGTGCTAAGGTAGACTTCAATAATGATTCCAAAGTTATCATTAATTTTGAACCAAATTCAAAGAAAATTGAGCTTCTTCACGTGCGAACGGATTTGTGAGAGGGAGGTTGCTTCTGTTGCTTAAACACAGAGCAAAATGAGTTTCAACTGGAGCTATCAACAAAGAAATTTATGCAGTTTCAAATGCTTCTACTCCTCCCATCCCAAAATCACTTGGGAATTCAAATTAAAAGGAAATTTACACTCTGCATGGTGTATTAATATTACCGGAGCAATCTGCCTGTTACGTTAGCAAGATTGTTTCCAAGCATGTCAGCTGGAACTGTTTCAAGGGATATAATTACGGGAGAGGGGGAGACTTGATATCTAAGAATGATGGAAATAGGGACAATATATAGTAGAAAACAGCTGCTACAGTACTAGAATACAGGTTCAGCCACTGCTGTTACTAGTTTTTTTAAAAAAAAAAAAGGCAACAGCAAAGGTGAGTGGAAGGGGAGAGAGAAATCAGTATTTCTGTTCTGTGGTGTTTCATGGTGAGAGAAGTGATAATTTGAAGGACAGAAATTTTAGAGTAGTTTTCTTTCTGTTCCAGATATAAAATTAATAATAGTAATAATTTTGCTTTTCCATATCACCTGCTTTGTACATGTATTTGAAAATACTTGCTTGCATATGCCAATCTCTTTTAAACCTGTCCTTTATGTGCAAGCTCCATGTCTGAATACATATGAAGAATTCTGAGGGTACTTTTTATTCTGCTCTTTGGAAACTGCAAATGGTAGCTGTGCTGATAAAAATGAAGCAATCCTCCACCCCCCCCACCCCCAAGTGTTAGCTGTTTTTATTATTATTATTAATCTCATCTGTGGAAACAATTCAAAGGCAGATCTGAATATAGGTATAAGAAGAATGTATTCCTCACTTTCCTTCATGATGATGCTGAGACTTAAGGTTTCTTAAAGTTGTATATTGAATAATTTTGAGTGCTGGTTAGCTATGTTTAGAAGGCATGTGAATGCCTGTGTTTGTACACATGTAAAATGCATGAATTTTGTGAAAACAGTTCATATTATTTTGACTGAGTTGTTGTCAAGTGTATTTTCACTGAGTGAATGTCTCCAAAACTGCTGAATCTAAATTACACAAATTTATTGCAATATGTATCAATTTGGGGATCCTGTGAGTTCAGAAAACATATTGGAAATGTCACGTGTTTTGTGGCTTCCAGTTCAGCTCACAGCAAATGTGAAAATATACGCTTCCGCTGAAGAAAGGGAGTGCGGCTGAATGAGGAGCGTGTGTTGAAAAAGATCTGAAAACATCTGAAGTGTTTCTGATTTATATTAATCACAAATATTTAGTCTTAGACAAAGTATAACTGACAGGAGACAAAGTGTTTACTGCTACGTTAGGGAGAATGCTCCAAAATAAAGCACATGGCTTTGAGGAGTCTGAATTTTGTGATGGACGAGCTGTGTTTTGTCAGCTTGCGTTGCGGCAGAGCCTGACGGAGGTGAGTAGGCTCCACACACGGTTCTGGACGTGTGAAGTTTGTTCGGTTCGCAGCCTGAACGTGAGGCGCGGGGCCCACCTCCTGCAGACTTGCAGCAGGATAAGGAGCAGAACTTTCCACTCAGGCCCGGGTCTGCTGTGAGCCACACAAGTAAGAATATCGGAAACCATGCAAAGCCTTTGGTATTTGAGGTGTCTGCGGAAACACTGTGTGAGAAATAAAGTATCCAGGCAGGACGAGTTTAATTGAGGGGACAGGAGAGAGGGGAGGGAAGAAGAGGGGAAATAAGTTGACAGGAATCTGTCATTGAGTTGGGACCTTTTAGGGGGAGAATAAAATGTTGTCTGGGCTTCGCAGCTCTGTGAGCTTTGGGAGCTGCTGAGCTAGCTTTTTCACGTGCCTGCAAGGTGGCATGGGCTGCTGCAGGGGGACGGAAGCTGGTCCTGGTGGTAGGCTGGGTGCTTTTCTAGATGCTGTTAGGTAGTCTGTGACTTGGTCGTTCTATAGGGAAAGCCTTTGCTCTGCATTTCAAAAGGTAATCTGAAAAATTTTTGTTTCTGCTGTTGACCAGGTTAAGAGGGGTAATTTAAAGAGACTCTCAGGTCATTTCTTCATTTTTTCTGCTGTAAGAAAGGACTGGGTGCAACAGGTGATCCAAAATGTGGAAGTCCTGGGTAACGATGTCATATATTGCATACGGGGACAAAAAAAAAAAAAAAAGTAATGTTTTAATTGGAGGAGCACGCTTCAGACCTGTGTTTCCTCCAAAAGGCAATTGTGTGTGGATGTTTGCACAGCCCTGTTAAGGAACTTTGGTGTGGCCTTTCAGGGGTCGGTGTGTAGCTGAATCAGATACCGTGTTGCTATGAAACACAGTATATTTGTTTCCTCATTGCTATGAAGGAGCAAAGTCTAAATTTTCATTCCTACATTTCTGCATAGCTAACTATGTGTTTGGAAGGTGCCTGCCGTTACACTCTGTGTGGGAATGCTGACATGATGCGACTTGTGGTTGCTAAAACTAGGTGTCTTTCTTTCATTTGCAACCTTAGAGGTTAATTGTTAAGTTTGGCCTACTGTAGCTGCTGATAACAGTGATTTATTTGAAAGCATTTTCAAATTGATGTGTGAAGAAAACTAATTTTCAAGTTATGAAGACTGAAAAAATAGAAAAAAGAATCTATAATTGAATCATGAGTGCTTGTAACATACAATAGAGGAGGATATATGCAAAACAATTTATAAAGATATGCAAATAAACGTGTTGGATATGTCTGCTTGGCCTAAGTTCCTCTGGATTGCTGTAAAAACTTGTTCTGTGTTTCAGTGTGATTGTTGCTTTTATCACCAGGTGATTCTCTTGGTCCGGTGATTTTATTAAAAAATGACAGTTCCTATATGAGTTTTTAAAAAAACAGATTTTTTTTCTGAATGGTGCCTAGTGAAAGCAATGCATGCTAATCCTTGTCCTTTCTTTGATCTAGGCAAAAGGTTGTTGAAGGTAGTCTTACTCACCCATTTGCATTGACGTTGTCTGGGGACACTTTGTATTGGACGGACTGGCAGACGCGCTCCATTCATGCCTGTAACAAACGGACGGGAGAGAAAAGGAGAGAGATATTATCTGCCCTATATTCACCGATGGACATCCAGGTCTTAAGTCCAGACCGGCAGCCCTACTGTATGTTTTACTTTTCCCTGAAGGTTTTTGCATGACTCTTATTTATTTGTCAGGAAAAACATTAATCATAAAAATGGTTAATGTGAAATTTTAGTGTTTTGAAAACTTCTTGGGGATTGGTTGCTAAAGGCAACCTGAGTACCTGAGTCCTCCTTTACGTCTCTTTGAAAATTCCAGCCTGAGTAGGTACGAGCTCATTCATCATCCCAGTTGGTAACAAAATCCAAAATCCAGTGCAGTACTTCAGTGACATCTTTTGATTTGGATGGCTCACTGAGAACGATAAAAACTTGCCTCACAACTTTTTAAATACCATGATTTTAAAGACAAATGTAAAAAAATGTATATCATTGCATTTTTTTTGTAATAAGTACAATTACCTTAAATATGTAATGTTCATTTTGTACTTATAAGGGCAATTTTTGCAGTCCAGACTTGATCTTGCTTATCTTCAATATGTAACAAATAGATTATGAATGTTTTCAGTATGGAAGGTAGTTAGTCCTGAGCTTTTATAAGAAACATATATGCCTCTATTTTTTTTTCTTTATGTATGATGGTCCTTCACGGGAAGACAGGTGTAGAGAATGGAGAGTTGAAAGAGGCTATGTGTATTTTGTATGTGTGATTTCATGTGGGGATTGGTCTAGTTTATTTTAGTAGGATTGTGGAAATGAGATAAAAACAATAGAGAGGAAATGTGTATAATTCAGTAGATGTGGGAATAACCGTCTCTTGCCTAGGGGAGATACTCTTGCTGTTTGGATTGGCTTCTTCATTTATGCCAACTGTAAGGTTAGCTTCCCTAGAGGTAACATTTGTTCTCCTAGTAAAGTTTAAAGAATGTCAATAAATAGGCTTGAAAGTAAGCAAAAGGAGTTTGGAGACCATCTTGGTGATGAAACGTGCAAGTTTTCCTTGAGGTTGTCAGATATGCACAGCACCCTGGTTTATCTCACGGCTCCAGATAAGAGTTTGTCAGTACTGAATTCTTGTCATTACTTTTAGCTCAGGGAATGTCCCAGCCTTGGGTCACAGTATTTCTGGGTCAGTCACAAAGAAAACACGATGCACAGGGAAACAGCATCAACTGAAAATAGCTCAAATGCCATTGACTTCATTAACATCAGGCTCAGATTCCTTCCTCTCTGTCTTTTTTCCCTGCGCCAGTCAGTGGAAGTAACACAAGTCAACTTAGCTGGAGTTTCTGTATTTTTACAATAAAGCAGTTCAGAATCTTATTCAAACAAAATTTCCATTTTCATGCTGCTTAGCAGATCCAGCATTGGCAGAGTAACTAGTGTCCAAAGTTCTTAGCTGTGTTCAGCTTTAGAAACATTGAAAGAACTGTACCGTGAGCATGTACTGAACTGTCAGCTCTTTCAAAATTGGCTTTGCATGCATCTCAAATTAGATACCCCCAGAAATAAGATGCTGGGAGGTGGGGAATCAAATACTTTATTTTGTGGTTCCTCTGCCTTCTAGCACTAAACTTGTGCCAGTCATTTGGGATCTATGATTTCTTCCTTGGAGAGGGTTAGGGTGGGGGGCTTTAGGGGTTCTAGAAAATAAATTTGATTGATTGATTGTTTGGTTTCTTGAAGTTCACACTCCATGTGAAGAAAACAATGGTGGTTGTTCCCATCTGTGCCTGCTGTCTCCAAGAGACCCCTTCTACAGCTGTGCATGTCCCACTGGTGTGCAGCTAGAAGATGATGGCAGGACGTGCAAATCAGGTAAGAGCCTGGCTTTTCTACCATAGCAGTGGTGACTTGGTTTGGGTTTGCTACTTAAAAGTTGAGTCTTGAAGAAGTGAATTGAGAGGACCAGTCCGACACACTGAAATTTCACTGTTGTCCTGAAATTGCAGAGATTTGTCCTAACTGTAGAAATCTTGCACCCAAATCTCCTGCCAAGTTACAAGAAGTGTGATCAGAAGTTTTGTGCCTTCTGACTGTATCGTGTGTTGCCAATTCTCTGTAGAGATGAAGTGGCATGTGGAGGCCATTGTGGAAGCAATTTATTAGAAGTAAGCTACTGTAGGACCTCCTTCCATTTGGACAGAGGACCATGAACAGAGGTTTGCTCCCTCCCGTTCCTTGGCCAGTAGCTACTGATGCACAGTGGCGGCCGAGTTGTTGCCTTCCAGTTGCATCTCAAAGAGCAATGTGCTTGAGACATCTTCAGCACACTGATGTGCCGGAAGCATTCAAGGCACAGTCCATTACCCATGTGCTATTTCACAGATAAACCTGTGCGTTGCCCCTGCTTCAGTTAGTTTCATGATGAAGTAATCTGAACAAAAAAATGCAAAATTAAGATTTAAACTGAAAAATACCATTTTTTTCTGTTGCTAAAGGTGATTTATCCCTCTGTTTCCCTTTGACCTGTTCTGTGTGAAGGGATATATGAGGTAGTTACACAGGAAACTTTTTCTTGCTGGACCTAGTTTGTGTTTTTGGACATTAATTTTAAAAAGTCAGCCAAGGCTTCATGAAAAGCGGCTTGTAAAGTTTGCTGACTGAGATAACTAAGGTAGAGAAAACAGTGTTCTAGGTACCCATTCCCTGTCACTGAAAAATAGATGAGGAGTCTTTTGTATGACCAGAAAAAAAAGCTGTTCAGAGAATAATAGCTAGAGTATATGCTTTAAATGAAGTGTATAACTAGATATATATTCATGTTGATAAGTTGAGTGAGTCAGGTGGTATATGTGGAAAGCTTGGCTTTAGCATTGATTGGGAAGCTTCTTTTAAAAATTCATCTTACAAAAACAGGGGATTAACACTGATATAGCCACAGGGATGCTAGGAGGCAAGGTTTTGGACAAGGTTCTGCCGACAGACTGAAAGGCACTCCATTGCCTGTCTCTGCCGTGTTTATTGCGAGGCTAGTCAAAGTGTGTAGTCATTTTCTGATGTGCCTTGATTCCTCTGAGTGCTAAAGCGAGCATAATAGACTCCTTTCATTTGTGAACTTGAAGCAGAATTTGAACACTGAACCTCCAGGGTTTAAGGGCCAGTTTTATTAGCTCATCCTGCTGCAATTGAAAGGCTTATAAGGTAGTTCTTGCAGCTGCTGAAAGACCTTTCTCTTTCCTTCTTCCAGCTTTGGAAAGTTTCCCTTTCACAGCCTTTAAAAAACATTGCTGAATACGAAGGACAACCTTTTTAGACGTTCATATTGACCTTATGTTTCTGGCAGTGGGAATAAAGGTCAGCCTGCTTTTGGCATTTTGGCGGATAGCGCAAGCAGGAGTGACTGCTTATACTGTGCTTTCACCTTTCCATTGTCAGGCCAGACAATCTGTCAAGAGTGTTCTGTCAAAGGAGGGCGAAAAAGTGGGATGGGAACAGGAAATCTGGTTTTGCATAAGAATGTGGCCTTTTGGTTCAGTTTTATGGATTATTTCTTTCCCAAGCTCCACATCTTTTGTTGTCCTGTCTGCCTTATGCCAACATCCATGTGCTTCTCTTTCCACTTTTATTAATTAACTCCTTGGTTGCAAGGAACTGACTTTTTGTTCTCTGCACGAGTCCTTTGTAGTAAAGCTGTATCAAGAACTACAGATGCAACAGTGTTGACCACCTCTTCATTTTGTTCTCTATTAGCTAAACTGCTAAGTCACTTAGGCATATCAGCTTCATTGATGTTAGGCTTTTAAGTGAATTGCAAAAATAGTACTGGGGATTTGTCTGCAAGAGGAAAAAGCATTTTGTTCTCAAAATCGGTGTCTATATGGGGAGTTTACTAGTACTAATATAGCTATATAATGTTACTGTATAGCTCTGTCAGAAAGCATTCTTGTGCAGAAAAGACCTGAGACTCTTAAGCAATTTCAGCTTTCTTGGGTGCTGAAGAGTATACACATACAGAATATTCAGATATGAGAGCCATGTAGCTTGTTGCAGAGTAAGAGTGTTGAATGGTAATGGGCCTAGGTAAGAAAACATGAATTCAAGGAAAGGCTATGCCACTATTTGCTTTGCTGTGGGTTGTGTCTTTATGCATTGAAACTTCAAAAGTCTGGATTTTTAGCCTTTTTCTAAACATATAAATGTTGATATGCTGAAGCCATAACTCTTGTGTCTGTGTTAAATGAATAATTCATTATTCTGTAGTTTTGTCTTTCAGTGTTGATTCATTCTTGCTTTCTCTCTGGTGCTAAAGAGTTACTATCCATAAAAAAAAAATAAATAGCTGTACAGTAGATATACATTACTCATAATATTAAATATATGGATAGATTGCAATTGGCATCAAGTAGAGGATCCTCTCTGGGAATGTGTACTTGTTTTGTGCATGCAGATGCTTTGTGTTGCTTCCCTCCAGACGTGTGATGTTAATCTGTTTTGCTCTGTTGGTGTGTGATGTTTTCTTTGCTCACTGATAACATGAACTAGTACGTGCAAGGTACCTGGTGAACTGCTTGTGTAGAGCTGTTCAGTGTGAGAACAGGTTTTATATTTGTGAAGAGGGGAAAAAGCCGTAATTAACAGCTTAGCATGAAAACAAAGCACCTGTTGCCTAAAGTTTTCATCAGTTGTTTTCTCCTCTCTGCTCCCACCCATAGCTGGGCCTGGTAGCAGAAGATGAGTGCAGTATTTGGAAAGTATTAGCAAGTTGGCTGTGGTCTCTGTGGTGGCAGGCTTGTCGGTCAGTGTATTTGGTTGCTGGAGGTACAGGCAAGGTGAGCGTTTCTCTAGCTGTTGTAGAGTTGGGTAAGGAGGTTGCAACCCCATAGCTGCTCATTGTCTCAACAAAGTTGCTCCCCTAAGCAGTTCTGGGAACACTCAGTGAGGTGAGCTTTCCAGCCAAGGTCTTCAAAATGACTGACGAAGTTGTGTTGGACCGCTACTTACTGGAAGAGAGGACAAGGAGCTCTGTTCGTATCATGGCCCGAGATACTGAAAACAAATAGATCGTAATCAGTGTAACTCCCAGTAAGCTGGGAGTCTTGCAACATCAGTGCAACTCTGCAGAAGTTCCGTAGCCTGTGTTGGTGAAGGCAGCTCACAAAATGGCAGTAATGTTCAGTTACCTGACGGGCGTTGGGTGAACCATAAGATAATACGTGCCTCTGTGATCTTTGAGTGAAAGGACCTGTGTACCATCTGAGATCGCCATGTCAAGCTTTTCCTGCTGTTGTGCTTTGCAGAGGGGTGCCTTTGGTTTCAGCCAGGACCGCGTGTGAAAACGCAAGCAGCATGCAGGTGGGGCAGTAAGGGGGACACACAGTTGTATGACCTACTTGTTAGGTTGGCGGATTTATCATGGTGTTTGTCGTTAGCAAGTTGTAATTCTCATAACAAAGTTAAACTCACCTGTTTGCCTACACAAAAGTGTTGTTAGTTGCTGGGAACAAGATTTAAGTAGTGTGGGACAAAGCATTTTGTTTTATCTTTGTTTTATTTTTAAATTGCACATCATACAGGCTAAGCTGCGTAGAACTGTAGCAGCACTTGGGGCATCTTTGCTGCAGTTCTGATTTCAAAATAGTGTCTTGGTGGATGCATCCAAATACACAATTTTGGATAGGTGTCTGGACCCAGTCTTGCCCATTTACAAGCTCATGAAGTCACAATCTGTAACAGCCTGATGGCTCTAGTTGGAAGTATAGGTGCCTGTGGGGAGTGGTCTAGTTGGTAGTAACTCTTAGTATCATGCAACCTCGAGGAATAACTGAGCTCTGAAATTTCAGGTTTCAAAAACAAGAGCTTCAATTCTTAGACCACGTGGCTTTCTGGAGTTATTTATTTATTTCAAGTCTTCTTGAAGCCTGCTTGAGCAGTGGCATGAATCTTGGGAATGGAACGAGGCTTTGGTTGCAGCCATTTAAAAGGGACGTGTAATTCTGCCTAATTAGCTCTTTATTCATCCAGTCATAAAATTGTAAGCCTGCTTTAGTTAATCTTCAGTTTGTCGCTTTAGATACTTTCTGATGCAACTAATCAAAGTCTTAAGACCAAAGTAAAACTGTCTGTTCTATGCATATTTTCAGAGAAGCTAAGTTTGGTTTGATCAGCAATAGAAAAGCAGCAGCAAACAGACCAGTTAAGAAAGCAAATGTATTTCAGACGTTTTGCTGACTTATGACCACCCTGAGGTTTTTCTTTCTTTAAGGATCACGTTTATCTTTTTGATGAACAGAATTGTTTCGATTCCTGAGGTGGCTTTTTGTTTTTTTTTGTTGTTTGTTTTTTTACGGTTTAGAGGTTTAGTGAGTTCTGTTGTTGGCCTAGTGATAGTTTGAAATGTGAAAAAGACAACCCTAGCTAGTTCACGTCTCTGACAGTAAGCCATTTGAACCTGTCTTACCTTGCAGTGCAGAGTCTTCAGGTGATAGCTGCATGTCATCTCCTTTGAGCAGCTTCATCTTCCTTGTGCTTATTGTTCTGGCAGTCTTTTCTCTTGCCTTCTTTTCCTTGGTGCACAGTGAACAAGATTAATTGATCTGTTTCTGATTACAGCTCTGGTGCACCTTTGCTGTAGTTTGTACCACTTGGTGTGAATGGAGCCAGGATCTTTCCATCCTGTTCTACTTCTATGGAGAGGGTTTACTTTGCTCTGCTAGGCAGAGGTCTAATCTCAGGCTTCCACTGCTTTTTCCTCTCATCTTTGACTTCGCCATATGGTTCAGTTTAATCCCATTCAAAGAAGCCTAGAGGACTGTGGTATATCTTGTCAGCTAATTGGGATTAAACCCTGATCCCAGTCTCTTGTATAATATCTGTATGCATTCTGCAAACATTGAGTCCATTTCTGCAAACAGTATTCAGCAGCCTGCCTGTTTCTCTTATGTTTCTGTAAAATTTATAATTTCTTGCTGCTGTATTTAGTGTTCTAGTGTTACTGTCATACAGCTACTGCTGCTGGCCTTCTAAAACAATGTTAAAAGCCTCATCTTTTTTCTTAGAAGTGGATATGTTTCCCAGTAAGTGGTTACCCCAACTTCTTAAATTCCCTCTATCTGTTAGTGTTGCATTCCCAAAGGGTCTTCCTCTCATTGCGCATCATTTTCAGATATCATGGTACCAAATAAGTCAACTGCACATTAACTAAAATTAATTTGTCAGAATTTTAAAGCTTATCATCTGTCTGATACCACAAAATGTTTTGAGTGAAAGCTCTAAATTTGCTCCCTACCTCGACCTCACAAATTTTTAATAATTTGGATCTATGACTATAGAGATGAAATGAGCAGAAGAAACTAGGACTTCAGTAATGCTTTTTTATTGCATATCTTTTAAGTTCAATAGAGGTGCTCAGAGCTATGCAAGCTCAGAATTAGTCTAGGATCAACGCAGTTTCTGGAAGCTGCATACCCCTAGATTCTAAAAGCTATTTTTCAGTTTTATTCTTGTTTCTCAATAAATGTGTAATGCTTTGCTGCAGTATATGGATAAAATATTTCAGGAAAAACTACAGATTTTTATGCATTATGTAACTTCGTTATGGCAATTTCGCTTGGCCTGCGCATCATTGGTTCTTGATCTGTTTTAATTGTTGTGCTGGTTTTGGCTGGGATAGACTTAATTTTCTGCATAGCAGCTTGTATGGTGCTATGTTTTGGATTTATGACCAAAACAGTGTTGATAACACACCTATGTTTTAGTCATTGCTGAGCAGTGCTTACACAGCCTCAGGGCCTTTTCTGCTTCTCACGCTGCCCCGCCAGCCAGCTGGCTGGGGTGCACGAGAACCTGGGAGGGGGCACCGCCAGGACAGCTGACCCAAACGGACCAAAGGGGTACTCCATACCTTATGGTGTCATGCTCAGCAATAAAACTGTGGAGAAGGGGGTGAAGTTTGGAGTTTTGACACCTGTCTTGCCATTTAACTATGACCCGTGATGAGCCCCACTTTCTTGTAAGTGGCTAGCTATCTGCCTGCCGATGGAAAGTAGTGAATGAATTCCTTATTTTGCTTTGCCTATGTGCACAGCTTTTTCTTTAACTATTAAATGTCTTCATCTCAACCCAAGAGTTTTCTCACTTCTACCGTTTCAATTGATTCTCCTCCCCAACCCTCTGTGGGGGTGATAGAGTGGCTGGGTGGTGCTTAGCTGCCTCCCAGGGTTAACACACAGCAGTTGTGTAAACGGGAGCTCTGCTTATCTTCTCTGGAGTTTGGTGGGGAAGCTATTTGTTTCTGTTAAGAAAAACAAACAAACAAAAAAAAAACAAAAAAATTCACAATGTGTACATTTTACTCTCTGATATGAGGGAAGTTCCTTGCTACAATTTTATCTGCTCATTTTGTGTTGGGAGATTTCTCTGTTTCCTGTGCAAGCTGTGGCCAGATGTACTTTTAATAAATCAAACATTTCTCTGAATGTTATACCTGTTTGTTATATCTAAATTCCTCTCCAGCTAAATTCAAGTCTCCGTTAAGACACATGTTTTTATGCCTACTTCCACAAAAAATCCTTTCTATGCATTTCTGCAGAATTTTTTTTAAACCGAAATCTCTTGGAGATTTAAGTTTGCACTGATTTATTTTCTTCCACTTTGCGCTTAGAAAGCCAACGAGTCTCTTCCCTCTCTTGTACTTGAAAGCAGGAGGAGACCTCAGGGTAAGAAGACACAGGAGTGGTTGAGATGTAGGTGTATTTGCATGCCATGCAAACAACAGACTCTGACACTGTACATCAAGTGCAACTAAAGCAAGTATTTGGAAGGAGGAAGCATTCGATGGCATATTGCATCAGCAGTCTTGCATCATCACTAGTCTTCCCCTGTCTCCTAGTGCGAAGTCCAGGTTCTGATCTTTAACACTAGTAAGAGCTTGATGTCCATCCATTTGAGAAATCCCTTCTCTGTTCATGACCTCCGGGTTTGCTGTACTCAGAGAAACGCTGTTGGTATTTTGAAGCTGTTGCACAAAGGAGCAATGCATTGCGTTAGGGGCAGTGCCGACTTCAGTATGTAACTTTAATACTCTGAGCATTGCTCAGTGTAAATCTAAATAGATGAAGGATAACCGTCTCCAGCAAGTGCTATAAAAATGTAAATGATTTTCCCCAATGACTGAAGACAAGCAATTTTGGCTGCAAAAACAAGAATGTGGTAATGGTACCCTGGCCTCTGCTTACCTTGGTGTTATTACTGAATAGCCTGATGCTATACTCGTAATGCTTGATAACAGATTACCCGTATCGGGGGTCTCTTCCTAAGGGCTGTGTAAAAAATTTAGCTGGTTAATAAGTTAAGGATAAATGTCCCAAATTACAATTACTCCTCCAAGTGACTTGGTTTAAGATTCGACAGAGGGGGAAATAAAGGAAGTTTGGATATTTACATCCCTCTAAAGAGTAGGATCCATTAGATCCTGCAGCTGAGCATAGATGTAGAAAATCCTCTGGTACAATGGTACGTAACTCATTGGTCCTTTACATGGATAAATGTTGTTATTTTTGTTGTTTACACATTGTTTTTTTTCTTCTGTGATGTTTTGATTCTTTCCGTGTTCCTCTTCTCAGGTGCTTTTATATATATTTATATATAAACATATGAGGTTTTTATAAAACCCTTTCAAGGTTTAAGTTCTCATTCTTTAGCTAGAGATGCTTTCAGGGTGAAATTATCAGTTCAGTAAAGTACATTGAGGTGTGACTTCCCCATTTTATGATGGGGATGAAAACCTGGCCCTACTGAGATCAATGGAAAGCTGCTGTTAGTTTCCCTGGGACAAGAGATGGCACCGAAGAACCTCTCTGGATATTTTGTGATACCCTTTAACCCTAAAGTGTTTGCTGTTGTTATTTTATATTTTAAATTCCTTGAATGGAATGAAGGAGGATTGGTTTTATTATGTTGGAGGGCGCATGGTGTGTGCGGTAAATGCTCAAGTGCAGAAACTGTTAGTGTTGATACGAATGTAAGTGGTTATTTGGGGCGTATGGCATGTTGACCTCAACTCACCAGAGAAGCATTTCTCCAGTAGAAAGCAACTGTTATTTGCTTGAAAGTGGGAGAGCTTTGGCTTTTGAGTCAATCTCATGTGGTGGTAGGAGCTGTAGGGTTTCTGCTGGGAAGACAGGACAGCTGTAGTTTCTCAAATGGACTATGGAATTCTGTTTTCTCAAAAGAAAAAAAACATTTCTATGGGGAAGCAGGCGGTAGCTTCAGATGTTTGAATAGTCAGCTCCCCTTTTTTATGCTTGATCCTGTTGTTGAGGCAGTTGATCAGGGTTGGGTAATATTCCCAAGTGTTATTTCTCCTTGCCTTTCTTCATAATTCAAAACAGAAAACAGTGTTCTTGGAACCTGCTGGCTAATACTGCAGGGTTATACTATCTTGTGTGCAGAAAATAGGATAGTATTGAAGGAAAAAATATTAAGGCACTTCCTTCTCATCTCCTCTGGGTTTCTTGGTGCACATGATAAATTTCAAAAGTTTGGTGTCTACGGTTCCTTGGCTGAGCAATCATCAGCTTATTTGAGCGGCTAAGCCTCCAAGCAAGACAAGCAGGCAGACAGATACCTCCACTGTAAAATATTTCTTCTCATGCAATTTAACCCTTGTGACCACCAGAGGAGAAGATCCATTTGCGAACATATCTTTCTAAAGAGAAACAGTATGGACCAGTCCAGATTTTTGGTTAAGTACATCAACTGGTAATTAAAGATGAACAGCCTCTTTGTCAAAAGGGATCAGTTAGGGAGTCAGTTGTTATTTGGGATAATTGCTGTAAATCAGCTCCCTCAGGTACCTGAGAAAGCTTCTGCTGGAATTGTATGAATAACATAAAATAACTGGCAGGAGTCATCTAGTACTTGGAAGATGCTGGAAGATAAATCTTGCATATTGGTAGATACACTCTGATCATATTCTGGTATCGATTAGGGGTTGTATTGGGAAGGAGCACTCACGTACTCATCTGTTTCTCATGGGGAAAATAACCAATAGAAAAACTATTTTCAACAAAAAAAGATTGTGGAGAATAGTATTGAAGGAATGCCTGCATGCCTGCCTCTTCCCCTTTTTCTCCTGCAATATGCTTTGGCTTCATAGGTGTCTTCTGGCCTGTGCCTGGTGTCTGATTACCATCAGAAGTTCTCCTCCGTAAGTTCTGGAGGACTTTTTCTTGTTCCCCATCTCGCCACTATGCTCCCAATGATGTATCATGCTTCCTCTGCTTACCAAGGAGTAGCTGACCCCATGTGTTCCCTTTGTTAGGCTGAGCTGGGGCCTTCTTAACTGAGATGCAGTTTTTCCTTCTCTGCATGAGGGCTTTGTGTAATTGGCATCTCCCTACATGCCTGCAGCCACTTTAGTTCTTTAATTTGTCTTGTGCTACTTTTGCAGCCCCCCGCCCTTCACCCCAGCAGATGATCTAGTGAAAGGATCTATGGGTGTTTTGCACCAGAGGAGAGGGAAAGTTTGCATAATAGATCAAGTGTACAAGTAGTTTACAGCGGAGTTCCTGTAAGATGGAGAATTATCCATATTCCAGACTATGGAAATAAGGTGCAGTAGGTTGGGTGAGAAAATAGCATTTCACTGCCTCCATCCGGACCCACATTGGCCGTGGTATACTACTTACTCCAAACACATCCCATTGATTCTTTAGCTCTAAAACAATGGGCTGGAATGTTATTTACTAAGTTGGAAACAGTATATGTGCAACTCCATTTCACTGAGATGCCTTTGCAATTAACCAGAAAGGATTGTAAAAACGATCCAGCAATGGGTAGGAGATGATCTAAGAAATCTGGAGGCTACTCTGCAAATAAGAAGTCAATGAATCAGCCATCATTTTTGGTATAAACTGCATAACTTACATGTACTAGGGTTCTTCCATGGTCTTTATTGCCAAGGATGATGACTCTTCCCTTCAGTTTTATGGAACTTGTGTTTCTGCATGCATCAGAATCAGAATAGTGGAAAGATTGCCTGTTTATGTGCCAGTTGTGAACCCTGGCTGTATATGTTAAGTAAAGCAATGGAGTTTTCCCAGTTCTACTCTATTTCATAATTTTTTTTCATTCATTTGTAGATGATGTTTGTTTTCAGTCTGTTTTCCCTTGCTTTTGTCAGTATGTTATGGTTATGATTTCATTTGATCTGTATGAGAAGATTACGTTACTTTCTATTCACAGCATCTTTTATCCTCCTAAATGGGGAGTACTTTGTGTAGCAAAGAAATAGCCTCTTATGGTAATGGCCTTGTTTAAAATTTCACTGGATAAAAGCCATTAGAAACATGCTGTAAGGAACAAACCTGGAGGGAGTGAGGAGCATTCTGGAAGATCTCCTGTATCGTCTTCCAGCTGTTTTCAGTAAGTTTACAGGACTAATGAATGAAACTCTCTTTTTCAGTCTTTGGTGCATGTTTCAGATCGATGACTACTTTGAAAGACTCTGAAACAGTCTAGCTAGAGATATTAACTCACTCACTTTGTGGATGTGTGTGTATGTACATGTATAGAAAGGAGAAAGCAGCGCTTGCCCTTCTCAGCCGTGTTGAGTCTCTGGGTAGGCTTAGTGTTTAAGCTGCAGTAGGACCACACCCTGTGTCTGCACTGAAAGGTTTATGTGTAAACTTTGTTATCTTGCATTCTGCATGAGCTAAGTACATGCACATGGAAAGTTACCAAGTCTCAGTGCTAACTTGTTAAGCTGCTGTAGCTTGACTGCATCTTCAAACATAGTGTGAGCAAGCTCTATTTTACTGCATCAAAGTAGCAACAATAAGGTTGAGATTTGCGAACCCCAATTTACAGTTGTTTATAACTTTTTCCATGATGTTTACCCTTTGACAGATGATGATGTTAGCTCAGAATTGAATTTTCTGTGGCTCCATTGTACTTGAAACATAATAATTAACACTTAAACTTCAAAGCATTATACAGCTATCAACGTCAGAGGGGGCCCATGGGATATGAAGTATTTATTCCCGTTTGTGTTGAGGAAAACAGCGCAGAGAAACTAATGTATATAACGTCCATTGGTGAGTTGGAAGCATTTGCATTGGAATGCACAGAAGTGGGAATATAGTAAAACTGTTTTAAGTGTGTTTCTGTTCAGTATTTTAAAAAAGTATTAATTATGTATCTTGTTGCGTTTTAATAGATTTCTGATTGTTTGTATTTGAAGGTGTCACCACCGCAACTGCTTAACAGAAACTAGTAAAATGGCTGAGCTGCTTTAAAAGTTAGTGATTTCAGAGTCTGAGCCGGAAGGGTTGTATGTCTCCAGCAGAGAATAGATGCTTTAAAACTTTTAAAACCATACTTTGCAAGGCAATACCAGAATCCAAAGACTGTACCCTTTTTCTAGCAGTGGGAATTTAACAGACTTTTTTTTTCTGGCCCATCCTATTTCCTATGGCTTGCAGTGGACTGTTCTTAAGAATTCTGTGCAAAGAGATGTTAATTTTTTGCTAATAAAAAATAGAGGCTGGGACTATGATATCTGTAAGTTAACTTTCAGATTTACCGCTTATTTCCAACTTTCTCTTCTCTTTCTTTAAAGCACATACAATATATAGACAGTCTGACCTCAGGATAGGGGTTAAGACTTAGTTGTTCGAGTGCTTTGAGGTCTTTGGATGAAGTCTCTGTACAAGGACAGGTTCTTTTCCTGGAACAGCGATAGCCACACAGTTGTGCTGATCTTTGATTCAGGTTACTACCAATGAGTGTTACACTATTTTGAAAAGTCTTCATAAGAGTTAACTACTCCTTTGTCCGTAGTAACTTGTCAAAGCTTTGTGCTCACAAATGTAATACTGGGTATGTACAAACTTCAGATATTTCACGGAACCTAGGTCCTAAATTAGAGTAGGGTGTTAACTGTGTCTTCTGTGTTGCAACAGCTTTCTCTGGAAGGGACGTTCCTTATGTCTTAGTCAGCTGTTTTGTGCTAATGATCTTATCGGCTGTAAAGTTTAATTAATATTCTGAGGTTATGGTTGTCACCACCCCCCCCGCCATGAATGCATCATAACCCTGCCTGAAATTGTAGCTCTTCTGTTGCAGGCAAAGTAACTATTAGAAGTCTGCTACTGAGATAATGGAAGAAACACTGGACAACAGCTTTTCACTGTAGCATACAGGCAGATATGATGTAATTTATGAGTTACGTGAGTGCTCTGGTATTTCCTTTCTTTGTCATAAATGTTAATTTTCCTTGTGCCTACTTACCTTTCAATTCAAATTCAGTCTGAATGTGGGCGCTCAAAACATTCTTTCAAATAAACCTTTCCTGTTTCTATTTTGTTGGTTGCATACTCTCACTACATGCAGCTCTGTTTTAAACTGGTAAACCTGATGCGTGTTGCACGCTCCCCCTGGTCCACAGTGTCAAGCAGGAGAGTATGTTCACTGCTTTTCCCAACCCAGAGCCATCACCACTGCAATACTAAGCAATGGTCTCTTCCTCTCAGACTGCAAGGTAAATAAAGAACTGAACTGGGAAACACAGTACTGTTCATGTTGCAGCTGGCTCTGTTAAGGTACAAAAAATACAAGGAGAGAATGTAAAAAGAATTTCTATTTATTTCTCAGTACTACCAAAGTTTGTTTCAACTCCTTAAATATTTTTACATTCTGCAGAAGTTGAATAGCAAGAGTGGGGTTCGATATGAGATTTAATCCTCTCGTAATTTCATTACATCATCCTTGCTGTGGTGTGAAGACTGGCTAATGGTAAACACTTGTGCAAGATGTAATTGTTTTGAATGTTGGCAAGATTATTAAACAGCATGGCAACGTTTCCTATTTTCATACACTCCATGCAGAATAATGAAATTTTCTCTCACCCCCTTATTTCAAACAGCTTGTAAAAGAGTTGCCTGCAGTCAAAGTACTTCTAATGGACTGTTTTCAAAAAGAGCTAACTGCTTTGTTCAACAAAGAAGAACGAAAAGCTTTACGATTATTGCAGTTTATCTGATTTTCCCCCACAAATATAGAGATTTTGAAAGTTGCCTTTAAATAGACTGAGTGTATACGTGCATATGCATGCACATGTGCGTACACAAAACTGGGGGAAGAGTCTCACAATGGAGCATTGTTCTAGCCTGATAAGCAGACAGACAAATGGGAAAGGAATAGCATGGCGTTTTCTGGCATACATTAGCAGAAGCAACCACTGCAGTCTACATTTGTTTAGATTGGGTGAATAAATTGGAGCATTTGTTACTGTATTATAGATGTCTTGTCACTTGTCAATTGTGAAGAGGGCCAAGGGAAGGATAAAAAAGGCTCTTGTCAAGCTGGTGAGATGGCCCGCTTCACTGCTGTCAGCTCTGATTGCCGTTAATTTTGTAAGTAGAATACAGCTGCCATTTTCAGCACTGAAGCATGAATTTTTAATAACAAGTGCACAAAACAACAAAATCAAAGCAAACACTATACCTAGCATGGGTATTAAAAATAATGGATTACTGGGTATGGAAGGAAAGCATTGCGTGTACAAACAAAAGTCTCTTAACCTGTTTCCATAGGATTTCTCAATTGTAAAGAGAGAATATAGTCTTCAGGAAGTGAGAATAACTGCCTTGAACAGTATTATTTTTTTTCTGTTCTGTTTGTTTTTTAAATTGAGATATTGTAGGCATTGGTTCTGCATGTTAAACAAAACAGTTCATGGGTTTTTATGGGTATTAGACCTACTGAAAAGTTCTATGGAAGATCTGCAGAAAGCTTTTGGTTAATAAAAAAAACATACTAGAGTAAATTAAACAGTTAAAAGTTTAAAACAGTGGGGAAAATGAAACAGTTTTAACTTAGGTCTTTTTAAATGCTTTCTAAGTGGAAATTTTAGAGAGACCTAATTTATTCCTGTTTTTCTGATCTATGGTTTGTGTAGAGGACTTTGCATAAACTTCTGCTGTGATGTTGTAGTACTTGGAATAGTTTGCATTCTCCCCCCGTGCCCCCCAAAGGAAAAAAAAAAAGGGAGTTGTTCATTGTGTGGTGTTATATATGACCATGTTATAATAGTTAGTAATTATGCTGGGAATCTCTTAATCATGCGGTTACAAAAGTGCTGTGAGAGAGGTTTGCGAAGATCGATTTAATTAAATAAATGCTGTAGCACTCTAGTACTAGGCAAATAGCTAACTCTAATGTATTAGACAGGATCTGGGGTATCTAATATTACAGCAGACAAGTCACAGCATAACACTTCTGTAGCCTTCAAAACATTCCTACCAACATTAATAATCAAAATGCCTCCGCGATACAGATAAAACTAATGAGCCAGACGAGCGTGTTTGTCCAGGTTTTTAGGGAGAACCAGTGACGGTGCTGAGATAAGTTCTCATCTCTTAGTGCTGTGCAGAGCCCAGTGCCAAATTTCTCTCTTCTTTTCTAGCAGAAACGTATTGATAGAGGCAAAAACAGTTATAACAAACACTGTAATTTTGGGGCTGCATTGTAATAAAGGCCAGGATTTTTGCATCTATCAAAACCCACCCACAGTAATGATCTTTTCCAGCTTTCAAAAGCGGGCTGGGGGAGGGGAGAATGTAATGAGACATGCTGTGTTAACATTTTCTCTGTTCGCATGTCTTGTAGTGTCTAAGGATGTAGATACATGTCTGTCAAGTCTTGTTGTGTAATAATTTGACTTCATTTTAAGCAGTCGCATCTCTCCAATAGAAATTGCCAAGCAGCCAGAACTTTAAATCAGTCAGATAGCTCATTCCCCTTATTTCTTTTCCCCACAAGTCTCAGTTAGAGGCATGTTAGAAATTATAAGAATTTTCCAAGAAGCATTCAGTTCAACTACCAATAAACTGTCCCAGTTGTCGACTGGAATGAAGTTTTTTTTTCTGGTCAGCTGGGTCAACAGAGAAAACAGCCTAATCTGAAGCCCTGGATTGCAAAGTCATCTCCTCCAAGTTCGTTTTTATCTGAGTATGTCTGTGGGGCAGAACTGAGTTGGGGAATATTCCTACAGTACTGCTTGCCTGCAGAAAAAGCCTGAATGGCTGAGTATATTAGAAGCAGGGCTTTTTTTTTTTTTTTTTT
>VXAL01017350.1:696938-708957 GCA_013399475.1 Chauna torquata
AGGGTTGTAGGCATTGTGGTGTAATTGCAGATTCAATGTGTAGTGGCTGCCCTGTTCCTGCTCTCCCTGGTCAAAATATTATTTCGTATGCAACTAAATGTGTGATCATCTGCATGGGTGTACGTATGACAGAGCTAGATGAGATACAGTTGGGTCTGGTTATTGCTGCTGTGAGGAACTGAAGACTGTTTTCTTATTATCTGTGGATTTTAGGGGGATATTAACAGCGTCTTTCAGCCTGTTGTCTAGCCAGCACCTGTAGGTATAATTTGGGCCTTAAACTTTGATCTGCCGGTTCCTTCCTCTGGTAGGTTCAACCCTGACCTTGTTCACCGTGAACCAAGGTGAAGATGCAATCATTCGTGTGAAGAGGCAAAACATACGCATTTGATTCTTATCTGTCTGTTCCCATGCAATGATGCTTGTAATGTTGGTAGTCTTAGAAATGCATGTAATATTGGTAATTGCTGTGTTATCAGTTGCTACGCGTATATTTGGTGCTGTTCTGCTTCACACTACACATACTTCAATATTAAGATTATGATTGCAGACATTAATATAATAGAAGTTTAGAAGGTAAGGTGGATATGAAACAGTGCTGTGGGTGGCTGAACAGCTGCAGTGCTGCTCACTTTTTGACACAGCTGAGCTAAAACAATTTATCCCTACTCTTCTGTTTTTATGGAACATTTTGATGACCAAGCGCATCGCCCTTTCCATATTGAATTTTGGGGTCTGAATTTTTACTTAACTTGCGCTAAACACAAAGTTTTATTTTGACTCCCACAAGTGAAATATTTCAGAAACACAGAAGCAAGACACAAAACTTTGTTACATGAGGTATTTGTTTCTGCTGCAGTTGCTGTGCTGTTGTAGCTTGCTCTCTGACCTCTGCAGTTGCAGATTAGGGTCTACAGATGCTGTCTGTAACAGTGGCTTTTTTCCCTGTTAAGGCTTTTTTCCCTGGCTGTTAAGGTGTCATCTTAAATTAGAAAATATTTTGTTTTCTAATGCAGATTTTTTTAAAATGTGTTAAGAAATAGGAGCTTTGGGAAACTTTGCCTGTAAAGAAACCATGTGGTGGTTGACAATCTGTACTATTTGAGGTAATGTGCAGGATTTGGGTGATTTCTGCTGTTGCCAAGCTGGCATGCTCTGGACAAGCAGCGTGTTTTCTTCCTTTGCTCTGATGTGTATGGTGACACTGTAAGTTCTTTGGAGATGTTACTGTCATAAAAAGATGTGTTTTTAATACTTAGCGCAATGGGACCTGATACCAATTAATTACTTCGAACACAATTTTAACACACACACACACACACACACACACACACACTAATGAAACAAAAGAGATGTAAAAACCTTTCTGTTTGAACAGGCTCCATAAAAATATCCTTTTTAACTGCATTGATCAGTTTTGAATACAACTCTTTTACTATTTTGAAGGTCCTCCCTTTCTGTTTAAAGCGGATTCTTGTCGCGATGTTTGAAATTAGCATAGCTGTTTTGGACCTGTTTTCTAATCCAGAGATGTAAGCATAGACCAGAGGTGACTGTTTCTGGGGTAATCCTTGAAGCAGAGAGAACAGTATCTCACACTATGACCTTCTCTTGTTCCCAGACAGCTTTTTAAAGTAGTTTAACAACTACAGCCTTCTCCTTGTTTACAAAAGAAAACTGTCTTGCATTTGATGTACTCGGCAGTAGGTAGAGACAGTGTCACCTTTCATTTGTGCTGTCTGCCATTATATGTAGTTAATCATTCAAAGATCATTTAGCTAAGAAGCGTGGTAGAAGAGAAGACATGTAAGCTATATACTTTATTTCTGTCCATCATGGTCTTTTTTACCAAAGCAGGTGATAGATTGGTTGTCACTGTTCAGAAGGTAAACTGACATTTCTGAGCATGATGTAAAACATCAAATAATGTTTTAGGTATTCCACTATTTTTCTCCTCTTTCCATGATACTTATAAAGCTTTTGAAAACGAATAATTTTGCTAGCAGTGCCTTCTAACAATTGCTGGTACAAGTTGTTCCCTTAACATAAAGGAAACTTGGAAAAAATGAAAAACTGTTGCTGTGTTTACCGAAGGTAGCAGTGGAGGAAAGAAGCCTTAAAAGTTGTCTGGTCACCTGGGGCTGTTCCCTTCTCAACTTGGGCTGCAAGTTACTAGTTTTGGTATGTTCAGAGAAGTAGTCAGAAGTTTCAAGCACAAGAAACTATTCCTGAAAAACTGTTTTGTGTGGTTTTTTTTTTTTTTTTTTTGCAGCCGTTGAAGTTGGAAAATCTTAAGGAAATTTGATGGCAGATTGCTCTCTTGCTTTTCTGTCAAGAATGCAGGGTTCTCACTCCTCCCATTTCTCCACATTCTTATGCTCTGAATTGTTGTTGCTTTCCTTCTGTCCAAGTCTTCCCTCAAAGTTTGCTAGTGCAGCTGATGCTGGAGTTACCAAACCTTGTCAGCTGGCATTGACTGGAAGAAGCATTCCTGTTGGAGACCCTCCCCATGCCAGCACAAGTGTTCGTGCAGCTCTGCAGTGAACTGATCTGGTTTAAAACTTAGGCTTATTTCTGCTGAGTTAGTTTTTGTTTAGATCAGCTCTTTAGTGTGGTTTGCAACACACAGCCATGCTGCCTGTTGTGCCTGCACGTGGGAAGGACTGATACTGAAGTGAGAACAAGCAGCCAAAGGCAGGGAGAAGGGCAGCACTGCTTCAGTCCAGAGCTGTGGTGATTTAAGGTAGTTCAAAGTATACATCAAACTGTGTCCGTGCAGTATAGCAAAATAGCTTGGGTGGTGTTCAGGCACTGCTTTTCTAGATCCTTCCGTTTTATCATATCCTTGCAAGCCGAGCACTGTTTCAGTTCAGTGCTTCTGAGATATTATTTGGAGATTAAACTCTGATTTCCAAATCCAAAAGCAGATAGCAGTACAGTCCTGCTCCTGAAGTGAATGCAAATTTGGTTTTGATGTGCAATAGATTAAACACCTGAGTCTCCAAAACTCCATACATATGCCTAGGTGAGGTTTTCTTCTAGAATAATATTGTTATGAGGATTCAAATTTCTGATTTTGTTAGTGGTCTACAAAAAGATGTGTCCCATGTTGGCCATTTTCGTTAATCCGGGTAGTTGGTGGGAACTGAAAAGTTACTACCTCCTGCTGGTGTTTGCTGGTCTGGGTGGAATGAAAAAGTGACTTTGTTCTGGTTTCTGGTTTTGGAGTGTTGCTAAAACATAAAAACTCCTTGTCAGTTCTGAAACTGCATGGCACTGACTTAGTAACAAAGTCAGACATAAACTTGCTCTTTATGTGCTGAAGCACATGGGTGAACATGGGGAAAATGTCGTAAGGAGCTGGATGTTTCACTGTGTCTTGGTTTTGTACTGATAACAGAAGTTGTTGGAAAGACAACACTGAAGACTCCATGTGTCTTTGAAGTGTGCTCCAGGTTGTTTGGCACCCTTTCCACCAGCAGTGAAACTTTGCTGGAGTGGGGTAGGGGAGAGAGAAAAAGAACAACCCTGTTGCCTTATAGAGTTTGTTTTGTATTGGTTTTGACCAGATAAGAAATATTTGCTATAGCTGTGACTTCTTTTTGTATTGGGGTGTCTAGAGCAAATCATTAATGTAATTTGCTTGTGAAATACTGAAGTCTTCTGTTAGTTCTGTCATTTATTATGTAGCACTTGTGTGTTGATGCAGTGATACAGCTAGTGGAAAGTTTGGCTAAGCTGGGGAATTCTGTATAACATGATGAAATATTTGGACATACCCCACCAAATTTTTTCTTTTGGTTCGTGCTAATGAAAGGAATGGTATTGTTCTGTGTGCAGCCTGGCTGATCTAAACTTTTATAACTTTTTTCTCTAAATTACTTCTTTCTTGATAGTGGAAAAAGTAGTTTTGTAAAACTTCCTTTATGTAACCAATATCTTCAAAAAAAAAAAATCCAAATCTTTTCCACTTGGAGGAGTGGTAGAGACACAGGCGGGACTTGATACCAGGAGCCTTTTCAAGGGTGGCTGTATGGTTATCGACTGGGAATCTTTTTTAGACGTGGGTTCCTACCGACACTGTTTTACCACTAGAGACAGCGTTGCTAGAGCTGTGGAGCTCTTGTTTTTCCATGGAGAATGTGGTAGATTGTGGTAGAAGCTGGAGCTTGGTGTCTGCATGCCACATGTTTGTGTTAGTCAAAATACGTCTGGTTGTTGGTGTGCTCCTTGGGAATTCACCTGCATGCAGATTTTTATTTGGCTAGTGGAGGGCTGCTGATTTAAAGCAAATCGGTTGTCCTCAGTTAACTACCTGCATGGATGCCCTTATTCTAGATTGAGAGTGATATGTTCCATATTAGTTTAGGAGGCTGGGAGAAAGATGCTGTCATTGTGAAATAAGAGTGCCAGCACAGTTGAGAAGAGCTCTTTAGGAATAACTCCCTGTTCAGACAAGCCTGTATTTCAGTGAAAGCTGGATGTCCTTGTTTTAAGTAGATCTCTTATTATAGTGACAGCAGCAATTCACAGGCTGCTGTGCTGAATTAAAGTTTTCATATCAATAGCAAAAGGACTCTCTTGCTGGGTTATTGGAAAAAAAAGATGCCATGAATGGTTTTCTCCCCAGGTGCTGAAGAAGTCTTGCTGCTTGCTAGAAGGACTGACTTGAGAAGGATTTCCTTGGACATGCCAGATTTCACTGACATTATTCTGCAGATAGACAATATCAGACATGCGATTGCCATAGACTATGATCCTGTGGAAGGCTACATTTACTGGACTGATGATGATGTCCGGGCGATTCGTCGGGCGTATCTTGATGGCTCTGGAGCACAGACTCTAGTAACCACAGAAATCAACCATCCAGATGGTATTGCTGTGGACTGGGTAGCCAGGAACCTGTACTGGACTGACACTGGAACAGACCGCATTGAAGTGACCCGGTTGAATGGGACATCAAGAAAGATCCTTATCTCAGAAAATCTAGATGAACCTCGAGCAATCGTGCTCAATCCTGTAATGGGGTGAGTTTTGTTTTTATTGATAGCCCTGCGATAAGTCTTTGGGTCTAGTTTGTGGTCTCCTGAGCTGTTTGAAAATCTGCAAATTACAAGACAATGTGCATACTACTTATCACATGTTCCTTTTTTTCTGGAAATAATAGGCTTTCACTTGCTTCATCTGTCACATATACTGTGTATATAAAAGGTGACTGCTAGATGCAGTGTTCTTTAATAAATCTATATGTCACGTGTTCAGTTGAATTTTCTTTTATCTGCATCTTCAGTATTATAACTATTAAAGAATCAGGCCACTGCACATTTTCCGTAGTTTATTTTAATTGACACTTAATCAGTGGTGACAATCTAAAGTTTATAGAATTGCAGAATGGTTGAGGTGAGGAGGGACCTCTGGATCCATCTGGCCCAACCCCTGCTCAAGCCGGGGCACCCAGAGCAGGGTGCCCAGGCCCATGTCCAGGCAGCTTCTGAAGATCTCCAAGGAGGAGACTCCACAGCCTCTCTGGCCAGAGAGGTTACGGTTCAAGTTGGCTGGTTTGTTTGCTGCAGTTTAGGAAGCAGAAAGCTAGCAAGTTCTTTCAAAATCAGGACAGATCTTGATGCTTTTTGTCTTGCATGTTATGTGCATTGACTCTTTCTGCCCTTTTCTTTACAGCTACATGTATTGGACAGACTGGGGTGAAAGTCCAAAGATAGAATGTGCTTATTTGGATGGCTCAGAGAGGAGAGTTCTGGTGAATACGTCCCTAGGTTGGCCTAATGGCTTGGCACTGGATCTTGAAGAGGACAAACTTTACTGGGGAGATGCAAAAACAGATAAAATTGAGGTGAGTAACAGAGCCGTACTTGTGTGCATTCCTAGAAAACAAGTACTGTTATTATATGCAGCTTTGTGTCTTCGATACATTGATCCATTTTTTGAGGAGTCTCTTGTTTCATTAATATTTACACTGTATTTAACAAAACAACATTTGAGAAGAGAGGAAGCACGTTCATGTGCTGTGTTGGTTCAGAAGACTTTTGCAACAAATGCTATGTCAAGGGGTATTCAATTGGAAACTTCTGCATTGCCGGAAGTGTATTTTAATTACTTAAAATCTCAGGTTTGACCTGAGGCTTTTGTAACAAATTGGGACACTCAAGTACAACCTCTTTAAATAACGTTTTGACTTGTCTGTGGTGCTTGGAACTAGTATCCAAAATTGCTGTATGCAAAAGGCTTGATGCAAAGTTTGTGTGCTGACTTGAAGGAGAAGGTGGATGTGGAGTCCCCAGAAAGCCATATTTCAGGACCTTAATGATTATGTGGTGTCCAGACACATGGATGAGAAGCCATTTTTAAGGTACCATGACACTTAAAAATACCTTCCGCCTGCTTTGAAAACAGCGTAGGCATTCTATCCTAGAAGCTGGGGAGGGGAAATGCTCTTCGTAATGCTGTATAAATGTTTGTGGAAAGTATTAAATATTTCTTAGTTGTTGAAGGAACTTCTGATAGAACACAGCATGATTCCCTTTTGTTCCCTCATCTTTGGGAAGAAGTTTTTTTAAAACTGCAAAAATAAAAAATAAAAAAATAAAAAAAAAAAAACATCCTGTATACCAGTTTCAGATGTTTTTATTTTTTTAATCCAGTTTGGACATTTTGTATGCTAGACAAAGTTGGAAAAATTATCTGCTCATTTGTTATGTGTGCTACCAGCAAGAGGGTTGAGAAGTGTCTCTGGAGATTCATTGCTTTAAATTTGAGATATGATCAAAGCAGGCATTGGTATTGGTGTAGTCGTGAATGTTGACAATTGCACTGGGGAGGCCTGAGATTTTCCAAGAGACATTTTTGTAAAGGAGATGCCCTTTTTCCCATTGTTTTTGCTTTACTATCCCATGATTAAATCTTAATCTAAAAGAATAACTGTGAGGTATGCTCCCACAGGAATGAAGCGGCTCTTAGATACAGCTACAGAAAACTGAGTCCCACAGTAGTTTCGTTGAGAACAGAAGGTGATCGGTTAAATAACTGAAAGATGTAGAATCAGGTTTTTGGGCAAGGCTATTTGGGCTTCTGAGCATGTGTCCGTGAGATTCTGAGGTTTCACTGAATTATTAACAGTTGTTTTTTGACTGAGAGGAAATTGAGCAAATTCATAGAGCTTACTAATATTCTGATGTAGAAGGGGAGGGGGCTTTTGTGTTACCTAGGAATGTTGATCTGCAGCCATTTTATACGTTTCGTATGGATGTGTTCATTGAGTTACTGAAGACCTATACGCGGTGGCAGGCTTACCTGCCTGAGTGTGTATTTAATTCGAGGCAGCCGAGAAGGATGAGGGTGAGATGTGAGAAGAGGGAGGAAGGCACCTCAGGAGCTGCAGCACAGGCGTTGGGTGGCTAGGCTGTCAGACAGCTCGCAAGCTGATTGTCAGCTCATGTGTGCCAAAGCTAGGAGCTGTGGCATTTTAGGCCTAGTACCAGTGAGATTTGGTGGCTTTTCCACCCTCAGCTCCCAGGGAATTCCAGCCTGAGCAGAGATTGCTATCGTATGTGCAGATCACCGGTGTTTTTCTTAGAGGCTGCAACTCCCAGCTCCTGATGCATATCGAGCCAACTTGACATCTTACCTAGCACAGAAATACTGTTTGGCCTAGGACCACAAATGTTGCCGTAGGAGCAACAAACAGTTTGGAAGAGAGCTGGCAGTTAGGCATTTAATGAGATGTTAGTGACAGAAATGCTTGTTTCAGGCCGGTAGCTGTAGCTTTTCACTGTTTTTCTGTGGACAGCAGAACAGATGTGATGTTAGCCAAAAAGGATGCTGGAGAGATGACTGGGAAGAGAGGAGGTTTTCCAAGAGAAAACAGAAAAATATGGATACAGCCGGGTGTTGTGAAGAGCTCTGAAAGTGTTGCTTGAGGTGTCGTTGTGTTCCCCCTACCTTCAATGCTTGGCTTCTAAATAAAATAATCATTTAGGAATTTCACCTGGCTACTGGTGAACTTCCTAAACTTCCTTTTGCTCATACTTCTGAGAAAGAAGGAAAACATGGATTTTGAACCGCAACCTAAAGTTGTTACAGTAGGTTATGATTAATCTGAGGATTTGGTTGACAGCATGAGACATGACCTGAGGTCAGACATATTCAAAAATTCCTACTCTATTATCATTAGATCATTAGATTTGTCATACTGACAAATGTTCGTTTTCAATGTCTTGTTTTAATGCTCTGGGCATTCGGTGGCAGTAGGTTCCTTGAGCTGTCTGTGGTATGTTAGTATGAAGTAGCTGTTTATCTTCCCCAAAGATGTCAGAAAAACAGTTTGAAAATTAAAGGTGCTAAATAATTAGCTCTGAGTATTTTAATTTCAAAAGGGAATTCTCCGGGGAATTTGATATGGCTTCAAAGTAAGATGAGGGGAATAACCTAGCTAATTGAAATCAATTCATAAACAGAATTGCCAAACCAGAATGTGAGAAAGAAGGGGGAGGGGGAAAGGTTTCTTCTCTAAAACGATAGTTGTCTTCCTATGGCATAAGCTAGTTTGTTGAGGTTGTTTTGACTATGCTGTTAAAACAATCTACTTCTGTACCAATACTTTAGAAAAACAATATAGAAATTTACCTTTGTCCTGTGAAGTCAATTGAGTTCTCATGTTATTCGGGGGAGTAGTATATGCAGCATTTTTGGGTAAATAAATTTTGAGGCCTTTGGTAATAACTGTGCTCTCTAAATTTTGTGCTCTGGAAGAAGGGAATCAAGACTGTCTGCTAGCTTCAGAAATGTGGCTTGATGTACTGGGCTTGATGACTAGTGGAGTGGTCCTCTCCCTCCTTACCTTTCAGGCTGTAGGAAAGAGAACATTCCAGATTCCACCTTTTGTAGCTGGAACCGTAGTTGTGCAATTCGTTTTGCTGGTTTAAGCAGTCTATTCGGTCTGTCTTACTTCATTGTAAGACAGTAAAGCCAATGGTACTGTTTGGTTTGGCATCAAAGTTTAGGAAAATCAGAGAAGCCAAAGTAAGGGCTTTTTATTCCCTCAGTTTTTCTTTTGCTTATTATACTTTTTGTGGTTCTCTTCTGTTTCAAAAATAGAGAGAAGAGGATAGTTCACTTGGTCTCAGAAACAGAAGATATTCTTTGCATGAAGTGGATTGTGACATCTCTAGATGTTTTGATTGCTGTGTGTTGTGCAACCCAGTTTTAATTGTTAGCACAAAGATTTAAACATTTAAATCTCTGTGCTCCTATCAGTGGGTTCCACGTGTTCTTAGATTAAAACAGGTGTAAATATTCTCATTTTAAGTCCCTCCCATCTCCCTCCCCTTTTTTTTTTCTTTTAACACTTTTTATGCTTAGAGTTTACTTTTGCCGATTATCACGAACAGACTCCTCCTGACATTTTCAAATACCTGAATAGGCCCATTTAGGGCTTGATGGGGAAAAATATCATGGATGTTTGTCTGGAGTCCTGAACAGTGCTGTGAAGGGGCCTGTTGTGGTCTGTTCTGGACTGCCACTGTGCAGCTGCATGAGTTAAAATGGCACTGGCATGCTATCAGTAGAAATGAATGTTAAATGTCTATTGCAGAACTTCCATTAGAAAACAAATTTTCAGTTTCCATTTTGGAACCCATGCCAGACATTTATATTCTGCTCACTTGGGAAAGAACTGCGTGACTTAACTGGTTATTGACACAGCTCAGGTATTGGCCAATTCCAGGCTGGTCTCCAATAGAGCTTCTTTTTTTGTAATATTCCTCTGCAAGATCAAAAAATTGCACTGGGGAGATATTTTAGAATAGAAGCAAATTTATCTAATGGATTGTATTTCACATTTCTTGTTTATCTTGCTATATTTGCAACCTTATAGTTGTTTCCTGAAACATTTCTGCGTTTGGGAGCTTCCTTCAATACTGTAGGCTTTCGTAGTAAGCCGTGCTTTGTGCTGCTCTGCTAGTCTTACTGTATGTGAGGTATGTGAGGTGGGACATTGCCATTTATACTTACTGTTAAAGTTACTCTTCGCTCATTCTTCTCATGCGTGTGTTCTTTTGCCAGGAGCATGCCATATAAATGACTTGCCAACGCAGCTAGTGTCTTGGTGATTTGTTCTGTGTGTATATACGTGTCTGTTGCATCCACAGTTTGTCAAAAACAAACTAGCTAACTGCACGTTGAGAATGTTTAATGTTTTCCACCATTGTTGACCTAGCTGAGTATTAGGATTTTTTCTTTTCCTTGGTAAGGACCTAAAACTATCTAAAAGTATGTTGCTGGCTAAATTGAGTTTAAGACCTAAAACCAGCATAGGTGGGATAGTTCATGGTGAGCTACAGCTTCTGGTTGTAACGCGTTAGGTAGCTTAAAAAAAAAAAAAAACATCCAAAACTTCATCAACTTGTCTCTTTTGGCATCAGAAGGTGCCAACTGCAAGGAAGAGTTCCCGCTTCATCTGAAATAACAACCAGTTTTGTGTTGAGCACTCCCGAAGGAGGAAGACTTGACAAACCGGCGGGCCCCATCCAGTCCAGGAGGCAGCGCCCTGCTGCAGAAGGAAAAGAGGGCGGCATGGGGCTGGCGGCACGCAGGTCACCGCGTGCTGCCTTGTGTGCGCTGAGGACAGCGGGCAAGAGAGTTGTTAGGTGGTGATGACGGTGACTGGGCCAGTGTGTTGCTCCGTGCTGGAGCAGTTGACTGTTGAGGCATATTCTCTGCTCGCACCACCGCCTTCTCAGAACAATTAGTTTCTGTCAGGCTTCTGCAGTGCCATCGCTCCGCGGTTTTCTCATCTAAAACTGCGCTCCCTGATTCCTGAAACGACTATAAATCTTGCAGAGACCAAAGATTTGCAGAAGGCATAAGGTGAAGGAGAAGTTCCCATCTCCTCTATTTTCCTCTGTCCGTGTAATTTCACCTGCCTCAGTGTGTCCCCGCTCACTGTGTAAACTGTAAAATGGAATAAACTGAAAGCGTTCTCTCTACTGCTTTGCAGAGCACTTGCAGTCTGCTGGGGGGGGGAAATAGTGTTAAGCCTGATGCCTGATAATGTAAAAAGTGCACTATTAAAAGCCTGTACAGTTTTTTGTAGCTTTCTGAAGAACTGCCAGTAGATTAGATTTTTTTTTTTTGGAGTTGTGTTTTTCTGGTTGTTTTTGATTGGGGATTTTTTTTTATTTCAACACATTTTGACATTACTTTTGGGTGCAGTCTTCAATGAATAGGAAAGAAATGCTGCAGAGCTGTTGAGGGTACCAAGCAGTGTCCTGTACCAGGAGAGTATGTTCCTATTTGTGTGTCTAAAACTTCATGTGGTGAAAACAGCAGTTACTTTTCCCTGACAGAGACCTTCCCATCTGCAGCATTCAGCTGCAATACAAAGGGCCCAGTCACTTCGCAAGCAGTTTGTATCCTGAAGAAACCATTTGGCAAGACTCGTCAAACTTTGCGTGACAGCAGCCTATGGGGCTTTCACTGCAGATTTGGCACCCTGTGGTAACATTGTTCTCAGCTTTTTAAATTTGTGCTTAGTTTGGCAGAGTCTACAGCAAGGAAAAATATATAGCAAATTTTGAGTCATGTCTGTTGAAATCATGTGTTTGTCCACACAGCTTCAGCTATGAGTAAGGGGCACGGAGTGATCCAACAGAATTTTGGATTTTACTGACAGAGAAAAGGTACTTTCCAGGAACAAACAGTAGACGAATAAGGATTACAGGGTTCCAGCAGAGAGAGAAGCAAAGACCCAATGGCATCCACGTGTAGAATTTCCTAATTCTCCTTAAAAAACAATTTTGTGGTTAGCCAGGTTTCCCATGTATTATTTCTTCAGTATTTGCTTAAAGTGCCTAAGGTGTAATTGCATAATGAGCAATTACTGAATTCTCAGGTGCCTGTTATTATATATGCATTTTACTTAAGTTTGTGCAATATTCTTGGAATAAATGTTACGCAGACTACTCCTGGTAACTTCCCTTTGTGTTGTGTTACCACCACCCCCCCC
>VXAL01017350.1:717182-789521 GCA_013399475.1 Chauna torquata
ATGATTTGTAGTGTTTTTTTCATTAGTTTTAATACAAAAATTAGAGCAACAGCAAACAAACAAGAAATAAAAGAAGGTGGCTGTTCATATAAGGGGTTTCTACTGAAAGGGAAAAACAAGCAGAAAAAGAAGTATGCTTCAGCAAGCCTAGGAAAGCAGATTATAAGGGGTCTCCAAGCAGGCTAAGGAAAGAAGAGATTCTATAACACATAATTTCTTTGTAGTTGTGTAAATTGTAATTTCCTTAGTAATCCACAGTCAATATCACTATAATAGGATTTTTCGTAGCTGGACACATGAATAATAAACTTTGTAGACAAATGGATTCAAGTTAGACATTTCCTTCTCTTGATCCTGACTATTGGCACGTCTTGATTATCCCTGTCATTTTACACTTTGTGTGCTGGTTTCCGTCTGGTGTGCCATCTGTTTTCCTTGTCACCCGTTGTTGTGGTGACTTCCTTCACCTAAGACGGGCCCCCGCCATCCTTTTGCATTTGCAGCTAGTGTAGGTATTTGTCTTTTCCCTTTCCCTGGGGAGCCTGTCGTGAGCCATTGTATGAACACGTTGGGTTCTTTCCGTCAGATTCCATCTTGCCTTGTCTCTGGTGGCTTCTGTCCAACATTTAAGGCCGCTTTGTAGATGTCCCCTACCATCCATTCGTAGTTGGGAATACTGGGAGGAAAATTTTGTATCTTAGCTCCTCATATAATGTGCTTATGTGCTTTTACTGTGATTTTTATCTGCCTCTTAATTAATTTGAAGCGACTTTGCTTCATGGAGTGTTTTACCTTTATAAATCTCCTTGGGCAGAGATCTTAGTTTAAAAAGACCAGCAATTGCGTAGATTATATTTTGCCAGTTATTTGAGTTGCCCTTGAGTTCTTCACTTGACTTATGGTCACTTTCTAGCTAAAAATAAATAAAAATACAGTTTTTCTTAGATGAAATATTGCATGGGCTTATTTTTAATTGTTGCCCACTAATTTGATTTGAAATTTTGGATCATGTGCTTTTTTTACTTAATATATGTACATAATATATTTTAAAATTATGTATGTGTATAATGTTGAAAAGTAAAACATCACAATTTGGAAAATGGCTGGTAAGCACAGAGTGCCCCTTTCTTCTAGCTATGCATCTGGTTTTATTCCTTGTTAAAATATCAAGCACGTTTGGCAAATTTATGAAAAGAATAAACTCACTGAGAAGGGCATCATTAGAACCCGGGTAGTTGCTTGTAACATAAATTTTTATCTCCTTTCAGTCATATGTATTATTGACATTTTAGTCTTATTTAGGATACCTGAAAATCCCATTGCTCTCACCTAGCAGGTAAAGCACGGGAGAGCCCCTCAGCTTTAGAAACCAACAGGCATGAAAGCTGTGCCCTTGGAGAGAAGGCAAGTGAAGTCTGTCTGTAGGAAAGCGGAACGGGTTTTTGTTTCCCTCCCCTGGGGTTCTTCCTTATCAAGTTGGTTAAAGGGACATGGTTGTAGACCAGCTGCACTTTTATCATCTTCCATTCCTATCACGAGTCCTTCTGATTTAGCCCCAAGCAGTGAGCATAAACCTACATGAGGAAAATCCCTGCTCAAGCCACTTTTCTCTTGAAAACATCTCAGAATGGATCTTTGACTTAGCAGATTGTCAGCAAGACTTAACAAACATTTGTTACCTTATGTCTTTGAGATAATCTTAAAATGTCTTGGGAGCAGAGCTCAATACAGCAATGTTTGCAGTCATAGCTTCCTAGTATTAATCTCAACGACTGAATGCGTATCGATCACGTAGAATAACGGCTTTTTCCAGGCATGATTTTTGTTGGTATAAACCATGTGATTTAACCACTTTGGGCTTATACCGTCTGGTCCTCTCACTGAGATGCATATATACGGTTCAATCTGCATAGCAGAGCTTACATTCCAGTTTTAATGCATCATAAAATGTCTACAATGAGAGATCTGTTTTGGTTTGAGGCTTCCCTCCCCTTACTCAGATAGCAGTAGGGAGGGTTTTACAAATTGCACTCATAGGCTTTACAAGTCGTACATGATAGTCAATCTTCCAGTTTACCACCTGAGGTTCCTTTCTGCTCTTGTCATGTTGAGGTTTTCCTAAGCCAGAAGCAATGGATGTTTGTCTCATCCAAATTCTATGCTGTCACACATGCTACCGACAGACTTGCAGTTTGAACTGCAGCTGTTAGGGGAATGGTACAAGGCTCAGAGCAATAACAACGATGGAACTGCCTTTTCCAGGGGTGTAAGATAAATAAAAATGTTGCTTTTGCTTTAATAGTTTTTACCATGTACTTCTGTATGTTCTTTTTTTCTTTGTTTTACTTTTCTTCAGTCTAACCTCACAAGGTAGCATTATTATCAACTGCCATGGCTTAGAGCTTCAGCTGCAGGAGTCAGAGGATTTCTGTCGCTCACATATAACTGAGCAGATGTATTCAGCTTGGCTGCATCTGGAGGCATGACACTGAGTGAGATCTGAGGTGATGCAGAAAACCCTTTGCTAGCATGTACTTGGTGTGCATTATTTGCACGTGCAGAGTCATAAGGGATAACTTGATCTGGGGTTAGGAAGGAATATTCTCTAGATGGTTGAGAACTTGCTGTCCAGTCAGATGTATGAGTCTCTGACTCTTACCGTGGGATGGAAGTGGGAGCCAGGAGTCTTTGTGGCAGTATTGGTGTCACCCACTTTGCCTGTGACATGCTGTCTTCAGCGCAACTAGAAGTGGGCCCAGTACGGAGAAATGTGTGTGAATTTATGACCCCTGTTTTCATAGCTGGTTTTGAGATTGAAGTCTGTGAAATGTTTAATGAGGTAGTGATTTTATGGTTGTTGAGTTTTTTTTTTTCTTTCTCACCCTCCCCCAGAAGACAAAGTATTTATATTACTTTTTCCAAGAAAGAGTTCTCTGCTTTCCACTGACAGATGGTGTCATCTCATGGCAGCACAGGATATTCTACATATTCCCTGTTTTCACTGAACAACGAGGGACTTTCTGAGCACTGAGTTTGCTAATTCAGACTCATATTCTCTGGAAATAATACAGCTATCCAAGTCTTTTGTCAGAGCAAGTACCTTCCTGAATACTGATAGGTGCCATATAGGTGCTATATGTTTAAATCAAATAAGTCAAAATCCTTGAAAAAGAAGCTACAACCAGTTTGAATGTAGAGCTGCTGCTACCTGCATGTAGCAACGTGAAGCCAGACCTGGACTGAAAGCACAGAAATATGTCTCTGTTAAAGTGTAAATGAAATACTTGTCACAAGCATTAAAAAGAGAAATGCTTGGTTTTATCTGCGCAAAAATCATGTCAGCTTAAGCAAATTTTTGATACCCAACTTGTCACTACTTGTGATGGCTTGTGTATAAATCACTGCAGCTGGGAAATCTCATGCCTATGAATTTAAACTTAGAAAGGATGTTACTCCTGAAGACATTGCCATGCTTTGGCGATACCGTTTTTGCTAGTGCTAAACTAATGCAATAGATGTTCTTTGCCCTGCTGAACTCCTAATCCAAAATGGCAAGGCCCAGCCTAAGGTGTGATATTACCTTAGTGATTCTGAAATATTAGGCACCAGAAGAATGAACAATTAATGCCAGGTTACATGGGGAATCTCGGCGCATCAGAGGTCAGAACCAGGATCATCTGAAGATCCTTCCAGAGTAGTAATTACAGAAATTGTGCTTTTTTTTTTTCCTGTTAACAACTGGTCGCATTCTGATGGCCCAACAGAGATTTAATAGAGCCCTGCCTTGTTTTTATTCCTTGATATCTTCCTATGAGACTTGAATACTGCTTGCTTAGGCAGATGCTGTATTTTGCAGTGACTTTTCAAGAGCATCCTGTGAGGCAGTGAAGCATAAGTACTTTCCTTTTAGAGAAAGGTGAATCCTCCCTGCCCCCTGCTTCTGCAAAGGTGGAGAGCTCTGTAGGTAGGCAGCATCGTTACCCTTCATCTTGCAGATGATTGAACTGAGACATGTTTCAGTTTAAGCGAATCGCCTGGAGGTGGTTAGGTCTGGGACTCTGGCCAGGTCCAAGAGTTGAGCTGGTTAGGAGTGTGAAGAATGTCATGCCCCTCAGCCTAATGCTAGAGCTCAGAAGGTTGTTTGCTCAGAGTGCTTATGTCATTCAGGGAGCACCAGCGCTCTTTCTGTTGGTATGAGATGTTTCTCTGCTACTGGGTGTTTCTGGCTGAGTTGTACTGGTGAAATCTTTCGGCATAATGTAGTTCCCCAGGGGACAAAAATAGGTGGTACTTCTACTGACTTATCCAGCCCAAGGTCTTGCAGCATTGCTGTATCGTGCCCCTGCAGTGGACGAAGTTTATATTTTCCAGGTTATTGAAGCCTTACTCGTTTAACGTTTGCAAAATGCTACGTAAATGTAAATTTACTGATGCCAGGAAATGGGGAGAATCAAGGCATCTTTGTGGAGTGCCACTGCCTCTCCTTTGGCCTGGTCTTTCCTATCTATGGTTTGTCTTATGTTTTAGTGTTCTGTTCACGTGAATCCTCCATTGAGGATTCAGTAGGAGACCAAATGTCGAAGTTCTTCTTGGTTACAAGCATTTGCCTTTCAGCTTGTTTTACCTGCTAGGTTTCAGGCATTGCCATACAGGCAGCAGAAGGAATGTCTTCTCTTCGTGGTCTTTGACACTTTGCAGTCATGGCATTATGGAATGTGGGTCTGGAGTGCTTGTATGGTGCTTATGCAGGACCTCCTTTTGTTGTGAGCCTAACACCCTAGTAAGAGTTCTGCCTTGTCTGTCCCCTGGTTGTTCCTGCTGTGTAATAGTAACCTGTTGCTTGTGCTACAGTGTGTGGAAATCAATGCTAGCTGCTACTTACCAGCCTTAAGAACCAAGTAAAGGTTGCATCGGTTTGTCTTTGTTATCTGTTTCCTAGCTTTTGAAAGTTTAAACTTCTGATCCTAATGGAGTACCTGATAGCACAGGACAGCTTTGTAAATTCAAAGTTAGCTGTTTTCGTTTGTGACTATCCCAGCTTGCTTAGATCTTTTGGAAGAAATTGAAAACACACAGCAAATGATTCTCAAAAGAGGAAAGACTGCCAATGAGGATTGGGAGGGGGAAGATGGGCTGAGATCAAAGATAATTTTGCTACAGACTGACAGTAAAACGTAAATCATTTGGTTTTGGAGTAACAGACCAAGTTCTTAAATATGTCAAATCATTCCAGTCTCTGAAGTGGAATGGGATACCTTATGCTATGAACAAATCTTAGAATAGTTAAGATAACTTATTTTTCTCCAAATTAAGCTATGGTGGAGCTTGGTATGAATGTGCTTTGTTTTTCTTTTTTTTCATGCTGTAATGAAAGTTTGTAGGAAAGGCATAGGTAGTGTGAAGAGGTTTTACACATCTATATACGGTATTAACATCTGACAACTTTGTGTTAGCAGATTAGGCTCAAGCAGTTGATTCTGATAACACTGATAACTTTGATTCTGGTGACTTTGAGTTCTTGAACCTGGGACAACTAATCAGCTTGAGAACTACTGTAGTCTTCAGTCTTGATGCTTGAAAGTAAATGGACTTATCTTGTCTATTAGAGACCCCAGCAGAAAGAGAAATGAAATCATTTCAATAAGTTCAGATTTCTTCTGCTTTGGAGAGGTGAATGCTAGACAATCCAAAGGCATGTCGCTTCTCAACTTCTCACCCTACTGTCTTTCCAAATAAGTGGGTGAAAGTTTTCACCCAAGATTTTTGCAAGTATTTTTTTCTCCATATTGCAGCTGCTTTTGAGAGTTCCTTGGAGAACCAAGTGAGTGGGCAGTGCCAGCTGTTCACAGTCAAGGGGTAGGTACGAGTCTTTCACAGATATACAGTTGGAGCTCATAGTGACATTAAGATGCAGGCAGTGGAAGGTCATGGGAAGTCTCCTTATTTCTGATCAAACCAGCTTCAACTTATTTTTTAAGAGTAACATCCTGTGTGCATCTAATAATAGTTTACTATGTAACAGCTGCACAGTCCAGGTGTTTCCAAAATTTGAAATATTTTTCATGTGGAAATGACCAATTCTTTTTTAAAAGTATTGGGCTTGGATATACTGAACAAATGCAACACAGGCAGTGTTTGAGTAAATGATTTGATTTTTTTTTTTTACTCACAATCAGCATAAAACTGACAAATATAAACAGTGCGACCCAGATCCGGAAGCAGCCTTATCCCTAACACAAACAAGCAAACAACCCTTCCCTCTACCCAGAGAAACCTCTCGGACGATAAACCATCAAGTCCAACTACGCTCCCAAATTTAAACAGGAAACTACTATTTCTGTAGTCACAGTGGCTGCCTCCTTCCATGTCCTCAGGCTCAAAAAAAGCATATGTTTCTAATACACACGTGGAACAGTTGTTATAAATGCTGTTCTTTTATGTCAGCTCAGTAACTTAGAGTAGAAAATCAATTACTTTGGTCTGTGTTTCTGTTTAGGTTACTTTCTCTAGTTTTCAACCTTATTGAATAAAGACGGGGGGAAAGATTTAAGAACTTTTATCCAGAATTGAGGATCTGGAGTTTCGTGTACCTCATAGACCAATGCCTGAAGTAGCCGAAATCAGACAGTGCTGGAGTAGGACTGCCCCTTAATAATAAGGCAGTGAGAGAAGCAGCAGCATCTCCCAGGTGAACCATGAAACTGGTCTTGGGAGAGCTGGATTCCTCTCCTGAGTCGGACACTGCACTGCTTCCTGACCTTAGGCAGGTTACTTTACCTCTCAGTGCCTTTTTCTTCTTCATGCCTTTGGCTTTTGTCAGTCTTCCCACCAGAATACTGTAATGATAGTAAACAACCAAATCGGTCAACACAAAACACTGAATAAATATGGAGACAAAGATGTAGCCCAAGCAGAAGTTTTGTTCAGAAAAGACAGCTCTGGAGAGTCCACGAAGTACTCTAAAAAGTTCTCCCACTGCAAGTGGTCAGATACTGTAATTTTTAAAGATCCTCGTGTTAAATGTAAACGTTTAAATGAGGCTAAGAGTAATTTGTGAAATTAAAATGATAAAAGCTGCTGCAGCACTCTCAAAATGACAGCTGGGAGGTAAAACTCACTTTGGCTGGACAGATTACTTTCCAGGCTTTCATACAGTTAAGACCTGGTACTCAGGCTTTAATTTACATGGAAGTGAGCTACCCTAGAAATTTCATTTAATGATTTTTTAAATTTATTTTTAAATGGTCATTTACATCTTGGGTACTAAGTACTTGATGTTGGAGATTAGCAATGAGATATCATTTTCTTGTATTGGACAGGTGCAGTTGCATTCTTGATTCTGACCTTAATGCCTAATTTCAAGAGTTGATAATAATTTGTAAATGGACTTTGAGCTTCTGAAGGGAGAAAAAGTAGCGTTGTAGTTTGTGGACTCGGTGTTTGTCTCTCCTTGCTATGTGCACTAAACTTTGCAGGACCTGGAAGTCGGAGAAGTTACATACTCCCCTCATTAGATTTTTTGTATTCCTTTTGAAAAGGTCTTCAGCCAGACCTTCCCCTCAACTTTGTGCTTCCTGGCCTCTCATGCACTGCCTGTTGGGGATGTGAAAACTATGGATCCTTATTTCTGGTGCTTCCTGTGTTTTTCAATGTGTGGGGGTGGCAGCGTCAATCTGGAGGCAGCGGTGCAGTCTTGTGACTCTACTGGCTGCGTTAGGCATCTGCCTGACCTGCAGCAGTGTGTCGTAGTTTCCTGACTTGGTTTCCCTGCTTGCAGGACCTAGGTGACTGATAGTTTTTTGTACAAAGTGCTTGAATCTGTGGATGGAAAGAACTGTGAAAGAGGCTTAGCACTGTAGTTTGAGTGGAAAAGTGACCTCTAGTTGTACTCCCGCTTCTAAGTATACACTGGTAGTGGAAATCTAATCCTTTGGGAATCACAGATTCCTATAACAGCTCTGATATGTATAAATAAAAACATATTCCTCATTACAAACAACTTCAAAGCAATTGCAATATGGATTAAAATACACAGCCCCCGTCCTCCATACTTAAATGCAGCAATGTGAAGTTCAAATGAAGCCATTAGCAGTATCTCCAAATATTTGGCAAAAGCAACCACACTTGTGTAGCTACAGGCAATGAAAGTCCCTACTACAAAAAGAGGGGGGTGAGGAGGGGGAATAGCCTGCATTGATCTAATTAGTCAATGAGGCACAAAGTATGTAAAATCTCATTATGTATCACCAGGAGAATTTGGCTTGAGAAGTAAAGAATATGTTACTGATTTGTCCATGGGTGGGTTATTCATGTCTTTGAATCTTCCAACAGGAAACAGGATTTCTGAAAACACATTAAAAACACACACACGTACTCTGAGACGCACACATACAGATGTGTGTATATATTTCTGTGTTTATACACACATGCACGCATACATGTCACCAGATCCTGAAGCTCTTTCTCAGCCGTTACTCGAGACAGGCTTTCATGAGGTAGTTCCTGACAGGGACAAAGTGAAGGTTATTTTTTTGCTTCCTAATGAACGCTGCATCTTGCTAATGCCAGTCAGAGCCTGAAAACACGGTGTGTGGCTGTTCCAGTATTACTAAACCCAGACGATGGGTTTGTCCCATTGCCCCAGGCAGTACAGCTCATGCATGAAACAGCTCTTTTCCCTAAAGAAGATTTGCTTAAAAATGGGGACTTAAATTGATTTTTTATAACTTGCCTTTCGCCCTTTTCTTTTAAGCCTTTCACAGATTCATGTTACATTTTTTAAATTTCTCTGAAACCAAGAACACTTGAAACATTTATATTAGAATTTAAGCCAAAATTCCCACTCAATCAGTATGTCTCAAGAGCTGAAGATTTAAGCTAAATGCCAAATATAAGTTACACCCCCGTCGAAAACAAACAAACAAAAAACAAAACAAAACAAAAAAAAACACAAGCAGCCACCCACCAAGCCCTAAAGCTAAACAGACAAAACAAAAGGGGAGAGGGAGAGACAGAGGCACTGAAATGAAGAGACTAGCTCAGTCTTGCAGGTAGCCAGTGGCAGGGTTGGGGANAGGGGGAGGTTTGGGGAAAAAAAAAAAAAAAAAAAAAACCTCCTCCCAGCCTAGCATTAGAAGGAGGGATGGGATCTGGAGAAAGTGCTGAGTGTTACCAGTGCAGGTGCAATTAGTGATTTAGTTCTTGTTTGCAGGGTTCTTTAATAAATATTTAATATTGGCTATCTTCCAACCAGTCTGTTCTGCCCGTTCCCCTTTCCTCTTCTTTTCCATGCTGACAAGATCATTTGTTTAATCCTCTTATTGAAGAAGCTGTTCCTGTTCTTTAATTTAGATGTTAAAATCTGTTTTGTGCTGCTCAGGTTCTCCTTCATCAAAACAAAGCGAGGGGATCATTCTTGTTCCTAGTTTGCTTTCTCAGCTTTCCAATGCATCTCTTAAATATGGAGAATTTGGATTTATCTTACATGCTTCCCCTTTTGACCTCCAATTCTACCTACCCCACTTCAATAAACAGTCATCATTCTGGAACTTGTGTACCAGGAGATCAGGACCGCTCTGCCCTCTTTGGTAAGTGAGGACCAAGGCCACAAACTGTCCCCAGTTACCACTTAATAGGCAGGTGCAGTGCTGATAGTTTCTGTAACCTGTTAAAAGATCTGAGGGGATATTAATGGCCTTAGCAGCCACATACGCAGACATCCTTGAAGCACAGGAGGGAGTTACATGTGTTTGAAATGAATTTCATACCAACTTATGGAAGAACTCCTAGAGAACTGTAAACTTTATCAGTCCCCTGCCCCAGCTTTGTGAAACCTACATCCCTACCTTCTGAACGCTCAGTCCTCTGTCTTGAGGGATCAAGAGCCTTCCAACATTACAGAGTGTGTATAGCCTCTGTGTTACAGCAATACTCATCCTGTAAAGGCAAAGATGGTCTTACCTTTCCCATCAGGTCAATGAACTATTTTCATAGAAGCAGTCCTTCTTTGTCCTGTTGTACAGCTCATTCGTCAGGAGATGGTGTCTTCTGAAGGCAGGTCCAGTAGGTCTGCTGCTCCCTGAACTAGACAGAACTGCAGCTGCTTAGCATATGGCAGTCTGTGTCTTCCCCTTTTTTGCCCCAGACAGACAAGTAGGTTTATTTTTGTTAGACATCTTTGCATCTGCCATTCTAGTTCTGCTTTGCTCCCCTCCCCTGACCTCTGCTGGGACACAACGAGTTCTCCATCCAACTCCTCCTTTTCCTCTGGTTGAGGAGGCAATGTGGATCCCGGTCATGTTGGAAGCGACTTGGTGAAGAGGGGAAAGATCTTGTGACTCTCAGAAGTCAAGGTGAGCACAGTCAGGTCCTACAGTTCTGACTGGGCACTGCTTGCTAAACTGGCAAAAACAAGCAAACAAAAACACAAGCAGCACGTACCTGCTGGCTTCTCTCAGAGACTGGAAGCTAGCCAGGTCCCATCTTGAGCTCTTCCTGGGCAGTGACCACAACTTGCCATGTTACAACAGAATCTGGAAGAGAACAAACCTGTGTTGCTGGTGTTTAAATTTGAGCCTGCATCTCTGAAAAGAAAAAATATATGCATGTCACTGGCATACATTGGCACCAAATTACCCAGGGCTTATGGATGTGTCCCAGCTACCTGGAGAATTCTCTGCCCTGTGGAGAAGGGCAGACCAGAACACAGAGGAGCTATAGTGCAAGATGTTTACTGTGAGTAAATCTCTGGTTGTCAGTTGCCCTGTCTTATACCTCTGCCTGTCTCCAGATTGTTTTCATGCGACATGGGGCAAACATTTCAAATGCGTGTACTCTGCAGAAATCCAAGTGTCTGCTCACACACATAAGTGTGACTAATTATTTGTTTCTGAACACACAAGTCAGCTTCCTTATTTCAAAACTTGGATGAGTAGAGTTGGAATATCACAGTGGAAATTTCTCATGCTGTTTTATCAGCCTGTGTTAGAGTACAAGTCTGTTAGGTGGTCTTTGGCCTGCAATTCCCTGTTTACATTGTTTTATCAGTGGTGGTGAGGCACTAGGAGCACCTCAGTGGAATCTGTTGCATCAGATAAATTTACTTGCTGGAAGGCTACAGGGTATGATGACTTTCTCCTTTTTTAAGAAGGAACTTTTATATTGATGTGTATCGCAGTTGGAGCTCACATCACGGATTAATTACCGATACTTGTTTTATCTTTATAAATGGTGCTAAGTAGAACTATATTGAGATGTAACTAGTTGTAGGTTTTTTCTTCCCACAGATAATGGGTGCCTTAAATTGTATTTTATCCTTCAGTGTTTAGAGAAGTCTTTTTTTCTTTTTTCTTTTTTTTTTTCGTTCTTGTCCCTAGAGAGCCTTCTGAAGGGTTTGTCTGATGGGAGAATGCCCTCAGGGCCGCTTTATTGCAATTAAGAACGTATAGCTCTGTTTTTCTAGCTATTGCAGAGTGTTTTACAGGAGAGTTGTAAACCACTACTGGTGAAATGGTGTACAGAAATGAAACCCTTTCAGGTAAACTGTAAACGAAAAAGAAACAGATGTGTGGGTGGACATCTGAGGACCTAGCTTTTTGATGAGGCCAGTCTGATCCCTGAAAATCTTGTATCCTTTCATTCTGTGCCTTTCACTGAATGATACAGCAGCCTTAAAGCTAAAAGTGCTGTGCAAGGTATTAGCTCAAAAGTATAGCTGGATCTAATGCAGTACCGCTGAGCCCTTTTTGGAACAAAGATAGAATGCCTCACAAGTGTTGGGGCCCTGCACATGTAAAAGCCAAAGTTTAAATCTAACTTTAGAAAAGAAGTTGAATATTTGTGTTCATGAAAACTGAAACCAGGTCTTCTTGCAAGCCTGCAAACTTGGTGGAGGTTATACTGAAAAAAAACCTGTCAGTTACTGAGTTTGCTAAATGAGCAATTGCTACCATGTGGGGTTGGCAGAGATCTCTGGTAAAGCAGAGGCTCCACAGCCCATTAATGTACTTCAGCTGGTACTGGGAGTCTTCCACCTAGAGCCCCACAGGAGTTAAGTTTCCTGAGAGGTGGAACTTGGCCAACATTCTCTGGATCTGGATTTGACCCTTGAGTGAGATGCTGGAGGGAATGATTTATACACATGGAATATGAATGCAGCACCATCTCTCATTTTGAATAGCTGGTGTGCTTTTGCAGCAGACTTTTTAAATGAAAAGGCAGAAGGTAGCTAAAACAGACTGTCTAGCCTTTTTATGAGCTGTTTTGTTTTAATGTTTTAAAGTTGGCTAAAGGAATGAGTAGAATATTAGCTGTGGTATGTTCAGGAAGACTGTGTCTTGAGTAAACAGTCAAAGAGAAGAGCTTGGATGCTCACTAGGTACGCCTTACAAAGAGAACATGGCAAGTGTGACCTCAAAAGCAGATGCTATATATGTATTTTTAATACGTTGGTTCCATTATGAAGATAGGCCTTTTTCAGGGGAAAGGCACGTTGGCATTGTCCACAAATGTACGGATGAAGGAGGTGCATTAGCCTGCAGACAGTGTGGGAAGTAAGTCCTGTAGTGCGGTGAATAGCGAGTGCATTGGGAGCCAGTGAAACTATGGTCTTGTGTTAGGCATATTCTACCCTCCTCCCCCCCAGTGAAATAATGTACTTTTTTGTGTCATTCAGATTGCAGGGTACCGAAGTCACTTGCTTTCTTTAACCACAAGGTCTAGGAAGGACAAACTTAGAGTAGGCAAGTTCTTTCCTAAAGTTAATATTAAATAAATGCTAGGAGGGCAGTAGCGACATATCTGAGAAGGATTTGTTAACTAGTGGTCTCTTATCTTTCAAAAGCTGAATCTGACAACTGGCGTCTCAAACTAGGATTACAAGAGCCTTTTGAGGCCCCCATAATACCCAGTGAGACACAACAACTTTTTTTTCTCCAGCACCGGTCTGTCTGTGATTCTGTTGTTTCTTTTCAACACAATGGCAAAACTACTTTTAGTTCAGGACATCTTTGGCTTTAGATATCCTGACAGTTTGACATATGGCATGCAGGTTTGCTCACTATTTCAGTAATTCCTCAAATTTTTCTAATGCGATAAGGTGAGTTTTTGAACTGAATGGTATTATGTAGATCAGACCAAAAGGAAGTCTGATGAAATATGTGACAATACCGCGCAGGCACTTCCTATTCTACTACTAAGTAGTTCATCAGCTGTATGAAAAGCTGTGGTACTGTGAAGGGAAATAAGATTTCACAAGCAAGTCTGTCTTCTATTACAGTATTATCACTTTAAAATATACTTACAAAACCCTATTTTTCTAGATGCAGCTTCTGGTGTATATGTATGTACATATGCACCTATGGAACGGCTATAACCTATGGATGGCAAAACCAAATGGGAATTATATAAACTTAGCAATACATATGTTTTAAAAAATGCCTAGAAATATATCTGAAATATAAGGAGTTTGACTTTTATTGTATAAAACTAGGTTTTAAAGGAATTCTTTGAATTTAGAAGGAGAAACTTAAAAGTTCTGTAACAAATTACCACGATGTAGCTTTTTCCCCCCTTTCTCTCTCTCTTAATCTAATTAAATCAATCTAAAGAAAAAGAAAATTCCGAGTAGGTTTTCCTGTTATGGTTATGTTTGTGGCTTATTAACATAATTGCACCAAAACTGGGATTGAAGCTTCTTGTTTTATAACAAGAAGCTGTGCGGTTCACAGTTGCCACCACAGCTGGCAGATTGTCTGCAAACCATTCCGTGTGTGCTGCAGACCACAACGTGGAGGAATTCACAGGGTACAAGGTGGAGTGTGAATAATGGAGGTGGGAAATGCTCATCTCTGTGCTTTTTTTATTATTTTTTAGAAACAGTTTATAAAAAAAGCTTCACAGAAGACCAGTATTTTGTACAAACGCTGAATGAATGTCCAAACACATTTTAATTTCAGTTAAGGGATCACAATATTGGCGGAAGGGATTCACCAAACTGTAGACATACGTTGGACTTTAAACACGTTGTACGTAATGTAACATGGGGGTGACAGTGTCATTGATGTTACAACAGAAGAAGCCTCAATGAAAATGTAGTATTACATCTGTTTCAAGTTCTACGTGACTGTTCTATGGGTAATCAAGAAAAATGTATTTATGTGATGTATAGAGCATTATACCCACAGACAGAAACTGGTGCTCATTATATATAGTTTTTTACTATAACTCTGTCGTGTTAAGCAGTTGACAATATCCAGTTATTTTGCAAGGCTGGAATTGAAATGCAGGAGAAGAGGTTTCCATTCCTGTGTCCCACGGTGGCTCACTCTTCCTTTCTATCTACAGCTTTAAGTGTTTCTTCAGTCAGACTTTAATCACACAGGCCACCTGATAGCCTGGGTCAGGCAGGAGTGTTTCTGATGTGTTAACCAGAGTCTAGGCTTTCAGTGCTTTCTGAGCAAGATTGGTGGAAAAAATTCGTAAGACTGCTTTGCTTCAGGTCACCATGGAGACAAGAGCCTTCAAACCAGATTTACACCGAAGCGTTGAGATTGGTGTAAGTCAGCACTGTAGCTGAAAGAGGACAGGAAATGAAGTTTTACCCTGAATCAAATCCTTGATCTAGTTGACTGAACAGCACCAGAAATGCATATACTGGCATAGAAAGAAATGAGAATGAGCTGCAAAGGCTGGTGTGTAGAAGAGGGTCTTGGACCATCTTTTCCAGTGGCTGTGTCAGTTTAAACAGATCATGAAAGTGCAGTGCTATTGCATCATAAAATTCTAGCCTCAGCTTATGTGCTTCTGTTGAGAGAGGTAAATGAGCCTCTAAAGCTTTACCTCTAGCTTAAATTTTCTGAAGTTTGTGGAGGCAAGTGTTCACCTGGGAAAACAAAAGACCTAACCCTTCTCATGGGTACCTGTCAAACTACACTGGCTTTCATAGCTCTTAATTCAGAGCCACAAGCAAGGGGAGAATCAGACTGAAGAACTTTTTCCTAGGAAGCATATCAAATAGTCTCATGTTGGTAGCAATGGGAGCCAGGAGAACCAATTTCATGCCTTCACGTACCTCTGAAAGAAACAAGAAAAGGGACTTGGAAGCCTAATACACATTTCTAGGGTTACTAACTTGAGAGGAAATAATACTATTTGAATTACCATGCTTCAGCTTTTCTTGGCTGAAAAATAATAATACTTCTTTTTACACAAAAAGTATTTTCAGCAAATGTTCTTTGATTATTTAACAGTTTTCACAGGAGTAGCTTCTAGATTCATTTTCCAGTAGAATTTGAATTTTTTTTCTAACATTAGATATATGATTCCTAAATGGACTTCTGTGAATACCTCTACAACATCTTCCCACTGTGCCATTGACCTCTTTAATTGCCAGGTGAACTCTTCAGGATATCGTGTTAAGTAGAGTAGTATACATGAACCCCGTGATAGAGAAGTCCCATCTCTACCACCACCTCCAAACCACATTTTATATCTCATTACGATACTCTGTCCACATGCTGTCAGTCCTTGGTGAATCTATGAAGCTGGGGGAGTGGAGGTCATTTCTGAGCTGAGAATAGGCTTCTCTTTAATTCATTATTTAAAAAAATGAAAAAACGTTTGTATTGCTTTCATGCTCTGTGCTAAAATGAACTGCTGCTTTCTTCTGAAACCTTAGCTTGGGCAAGGCCGACATCGCTAGATTAGAACAAAACAAAAGAGAAGTGAATAGTTCTATGTTCCTTAAGCAAGATCAGACGTAATCCAGCCCTCCTCATAGAATGACTTAAATTAGGGTATCCATCTCTCCAGAACAGATTAATGTTTTAGAATTCTAGGAACTAGCCTTGCAGTTTAAGTTCACTGAGGATCTCTATGAAATATTAGTAAAGGCTGTCATGTCCAATTAAAGCTAAATCCCTAATAGCATGTATGTTAATGGATTAAGCCAGTGAAGGAGACTGAGTTTAAAATGGCCTTATGGTTTTTTGCTGTTACAGTTATAATTTTTGAGTATGTGAAGCTTAACTATTTTAACAAGGTTAAAATAATTGTCTGTAATGTGTGTTGAATAAATTTGCTTTAGGATTAAATTAAATGAGCATATTTTGTTTGCAAATCTTAAGTATTCATAGCTCAAATCCTTGTTCAGAAGTAATCACTTTTAGGTGATTGCTCACTTCGTTTGTTTGTTTGAAAATAAATGCTTATTTCAGGTATTTCTTGCGGAATTTGAGGTTTTTTTCTTTTGTTAGGTTTTCATAGGCAACTTACCAATGATTTCTTTAAGCTTCATTTTTGTTGTCAGAAATTCCAGCAGGTTTAAATAAAGCTTAAACACGTGTTTCTGATTAATTTGTAAGCTTTCTGTAGGGATATTTGGAAGTAGACCAATAATATGACTGCAAATATTTTTGTTTAATTTAGAATGCATGCTTTATTGCTGATTTAAAAACAAACAAACAACAACAACAAAACCAGCAATGTTATGCCACGTATAAACAAGTGCTGCGGTGAGGTTATGCCTTTATGATACCTTGGCAGATAAAAGTTGCATCCAGGTTGAATGCTGTTGTGCTCACTGCTGTACATGCATGTAATATTTGGCAGAGCTCTTTTTAAAATTCTGTTTTGTATAAGGGAGTTCTGGTCTTCAGTATGCTACAGTATTTGCATTTGTCTCCAATTCTCCCTTCCTTTTCACCTCCTTATTTATTTATCTGTTACAAGTATTATGAACCAGAAGTGTCACTTCCAGTTTAGATGTGAACTCTGCCTACTACTACTAAGAGAAACAGCTTTGGGTTTGCATTAATCGGTTACAACTCCATGTCTTCTTGTACCTTAGTTGAATTGTTTGAAATAGGCATTAATAAGATCTTGGCAAATAGGTGGGTGCAGCTGATACCTCCTGTGATCCCTCTCTTTGTTTGACAGTATGAGTACTACTAAAATCATATCTGAGCTCAGGGCCAGAGGGTTCTAGTTTGGAGACACTTATACTCCTAATTAAGATATGAAGATAGGAAACGCTTGTTTCCAGTGTTTCTTTTGAAGTGAATCATAGAATATCCTGAGTTGGAAGAGACCATGGGGATCAAGTCCAACTCCTGACTCCACACAAGGCAACTGAAGAGTTAAACCGTATATCTAAGAGCATTGTCCAAACACTTCTTGAGCACCAACAGGCTTGGGGCCATGACCACTTCCCTGGGAAGCCTGTTCCAGTGCCTGACCACAATCTCAGTGAAGAACTTTTTCCTAATATCCAACCTGAGCCTCTCCTGACGCAACTTCATGCCATTCCCTCGGGTCCTATCGCTGGTCACCAGAGAGAAGAGATCAGCGCCTGCCCCTCTGCTTCCCCTCATGGGGAAGCTGAAGGCCACCATGAGGTTGCCCCTCTGCCTTCTCTTCTCTGAGCTGAACAAACCAAGTGACCTCAGCTGCTCCTCGTAAGTCGTACCCCTCTAGTCCTTTCACCATTTTGTTGCTCTCCTTTGGACACATTCTGATGTTGTTAGGTCCTTCTGATGTTGTGGAGCCCAAAACTGGACACAGTACTTGAGGTGAGGCTGCACCAGTGCTTAGTATGGTGATACAATCACTTCTTTTGACCCATTAACTGGACTGTGCTTGATGCACTCCCAGGATATGGTTGTTCACTGGGGCACTTTATTGACTCATATTGAGCTCACCATCAACCAAAAGTCCCAGGTCACTTTATGGAGGGCTGCGCTCCAGCCAGTTGTGCCATAGTCTGTATGTGCACCGGGATTACACTGTCCCAGGAGCAGAATCTAGCCTTTATTCTTGTTAAACTTCATACGGTTGGTGATTGTCCAGTGCTCTGATCTTTCAAGATCTCTCTGTAAGACTTCTCTACCCTCAAGGGAATCAGTGGCTCCTCCTAATTTAGTATGTTTGCTTCTTGTTCTCTTTAGGATTTCTTACTACATTAATGCATTGGAAATTAAAAAAGTGTATCTGTGGTCAAGCCAAAGTCCATCTGCTTCTAGTATGACTCCAACAGTAAGCCAAAACAAGTATCTGCAGAAGAGGATAAGATGGTTATGCGTATGCTGTTTACCTGAACTACTCTCCCAGCTTTCAAATATTTTTTAAGTTTGGGGTTTTTCCCTTTACATGGCAGGGCAAAGGTTGATCCACATGGTTTGGATGCCTGGGGGCTAAGAGTTTAGTGATCAGCATTTCTATCTTTGCACTTTACCTTTTTTAAAATTTACTGTTAGAGGAACGTATTTGTGGCTTACGTGAAGTGCTTTACTTTTGAATCTGCTTACTCCATCACTGTTGATCTAGACTGGGCTTCCATGGTTGCAGATGCTTGTGTGCTACAGAAACAATTATTTTAGAAATAACCACACTTCTTAAAATAAGGACTCCAACCAAAAACCATAAAAATATAGTTACTGTTGTTTTTATTGTCCTTTTCTTATAAGCCCATTATCCCATCATATCAGGTTTACAGTTGTGCACGCCTTTAGGGAGGGAAGTACATCATTAATGAATTCTTTGAAAAATCTTATAGTTCAAATTCACATGGATTAGGGGGCGGGGGGTAGAGGAAATCTCTTTTAAAACTGATTCCTGTTTTTTTGCTGAACCTTTCTAGGCTAGGAATCAAAATGTTGCAATCTTTCTTTGGAAAGATGAGGTTCTGTGCCTCCCCGGTGTTTGCAAAGTCAAGGGAATATAGGGCAGATAAGTAAATCTTGGTGTGTAAGCAGGTGGAATCTTTGACTTGTCTGCAAGTTCAGGGTGAAAAAAGAGTGATCTTTTTCTCCCCTGTCATTGGGCTCCTCATTTTTCACACATGACAGTTCGAAGATAAGACCAGAGTTCTGAATTTTATTGCAGGAGAGAGTAATTAGTGGGCAGATTACAGGTGAGAGGAAGTATTTGATCAGTTTTTATTGGTTGGCTTTGCAAACATGCCCTGTGGGTCACTCATCTACATGTGAAGTTTCAGCTAATTATGTTTTATCCCTTTTATCTGAGATTGAGTGTCTTCACATGCTGCTGGCTTCACATTAAATATGAGCTTTTTGGACATTTGCTTGGAATAAGGGAGTACAAATTCATGATTGGTTTCTAATTAGCTCTCAGCCCTCTCAGGGACAGCTATCAACTATAACCCATAGTTCTTCAATTATTTAAAGTATTTATTATTTAAAATTAATTGGGGGATATATTCTTAAGTATAAAATCACTCTTACTGTTTCAAAAGGAAAATAACTCTTCTTGTTACCCAGTGAGGCATGCTGTAAAGAGGCATTTTTCTCAGGGGTCCTTTTTCACATCTCTGAAGATGGTGTTTCACAAGTAAGTTCTTTGCAGCAGTGCCCGCAGGCGGTCACCTGCCCTCCCTCTCTGAGAGTGTGTTTCTGCCGTGTTCTGTGTGCCACAGTAGTCTGTGCAGCCACGTGGCAAACTAGAGCAGGGAACTGATCCAGCTGAAAAATAACCAGACAAAAGGGTTTATATTTTTCAGTCTGATATATTTTTTGACATCCAAGTAGTTGTGCTGATGTCAAAAAAAGGCGTTAATATGAATATGGGAATGACGGGTCAGAGGTGAGGTGGCATCTGCTTGAACTAGCCTGAGCAGCACTGCCTGCCAAGTGTTTAGCTGTGCTGTTCGGTATTGAGAAGCTGCTTGAACAAACAAGACAGGGTTCAGGAAAAAAAGCAAGGAATTTTATCCATGTTATGCTGGTGGAGAAGTGATGTTTGGAGAAAGTCGGTGATTTGTGGTTACACACCGGGATCCATCTCTGTCTAATATTTGAGCCATAAGACCAAACTGTCTTCCTGATACCTGAGGTAACTGTTCAAGTCTGAATAGAAGGGACTCTTAGGTACTTTTCTTTTGGAGCAGAGTTCTTGATTATAATCTTAGGCTGGCCTGATAGAGCCACCAGAAGGAGCCTGCAAGTTACAGTCGGCTGCAGCTGGTCTTTGAAGATGTTGTGTATGCCTGCTCTTCTCCTGTCGGTAGATAATAAATATGCTTCTCTTATTTACTTACAATGGGGGACAGGGAGTCACGCCCTAAAAAATCTCTGTTGCAAACTAAAGGGCCTTATTAGGACATCCTAAATTTCAGCTAAATTCTTGACTCCACTGTTTCATGTTGGCTTGATCTGGGAAGCTCTTATGAACAACTTTACTTAGATCTGTGTGCAGGACCCTTCCACATATCTTGCACACTCTCCGAGGGTTAGGCCTAAGGCCTCGGATTGAAAAGCTGTGTGATATGGACTGAAGAATTTATATTCTCAGTGAAACCAGCCCTGTCTAATGAACCTTGGGGAGACCAATTGTTTGTATATTTTGCTTCCAGTAAGTGGAAAATACTGCACATTAACCTCACTTGAAAGGTTATTCCACCTGGCAGTGCTCTCACTTCCCAAGTGTGGGAAGGGAGGCACTGCTGTGTGGTGAATCCAATGTTAGATTGGATTATCCTGTCAGGAGAACAGGGTAATGTTATTTTCCTTTTTGTTAAAGTACACTGAGCTCATCTGGTGAAAAAGCTGTTTAAGAACTGAGGGGTAACCTTTAGCTAACACAATTCTGAGGTTTATGTGAAGAATGTAACATTCTGGACAATTTAACTGATGGTCTGATCTCCAGGGAGGGCTGCAGAAAAGAGCACCATAATGGATCATCTTCCTGCATTGTGTTTACCTCACAACAGAGTTTGTTTTGGCTGCAGAAGAAATGGCACCCTCCCTATGCAACACCACAAAGCACATTCTGTACCACAGTCTTTGAAAACAGGTACTTCAGCTGTGCAGGATTTGGTTTTCCCTGGTGAACCTAAGGGGCTGAGTTTCAGAACATCCTCTGGGGTCTGTCTGTCTTGTCTGTCTCCGGCCTGTGAAGGAAGGGTAGCATTGTTTGAACACAGCTCAGGACTGTACTGGCCAAAAGTTATGTTTTGCCTTTTAAATGATTTCCAAGCTCTAGAGAGTATCTGGTTACTATATTTTGTTGATAAATTCTCTGAATGCTACCTTGCACAACTTGCTAATATTAGAAGTGTTTCAAATATGATTGATAATGTTGATTGTCTAAAGTGACAGTGGAGTGCAAGCATCTTAAAGCAGGAGGAGTCTTGCCATAACATGTTATTTCAGCTTGGAGGAGGCTTGCATGTGTCAGAGCTTTATGTGGTGAGGTATCTGGCTTACTTCTGCAGGAGCTAGTACTGTAGTTTTGCTGGTGCAGTACCTTAGGTTGGACTCTGTACAGCTGTTGTTACTCCAGCTAGCTGTGGGCAACCTTGTCCAGGTCTCTGCTTGACTTCTATTTGTGCTGTATGGGCACACACCCTACAAGGTGTTATAGAAGACTGGATTTATTGGATTAGTCTCATGCAGTTTTTCTATTAATGGTACAAAATACGAGGGAATTACGATTGGAATTTGATGTTTAGTTTGATCAGGAGGCTTCACGGGATGAGGTACTGAGCAGATATTCCTAGATACATACAGGAGTCCTTAGGCTGTCACTGCTTCCCTCCATTGAGGCATTGTATGCCTGCTGCCTTTGGTTGTATTTGTACTGGATTAATATTTATTGTCTCCCTCTGATATAAGTATTTGTTTAATGAGAGAATTTTGATTCCATTTCTGAGGAATAATTAGGAGAGATGCATGAGGCTTGACTAAACCTTTTTTATTAACTGAGCATCCATACTTTAAGCCGTAGTGCCATGAGTAGATGAGCATGTCAGGTAATCTAGAGTCTATTCTTTTAACCTTTGACTTCCAATGGAATTTCCGTACATGAAACTTCTGGTGACTTAGAGCATAAAGGGTCTGTCATTTTGCTCTCTGAAGCATTGTACATGCTGATCACAGTATGAAGAGGATGGCAGTGGCTTCTGATAATTGCACTGTGGTGATATTAAGAAAATAGAAATGTTGTGAATCTCCAAGGAAAGACTAAGAAGTGAGTTCTGAGCAAGAGGTCCCACAATACTAGACAAAACACCTCTAGCTTAATCTTAGTTTATCATGGACAGAGGCTGACTGCATGACACCTAGGATTGTATGTAAACCAGATGTAAAGACCTCAAGAGGGCATTATGATTAGACTAGTATTTCTCAGCTAGTTGGTCATGGATCTCTCATTGTCTGTAAATAGAAGATGATTTAAAAAAGAAAATCCACATATTTGCATAAGCAAACAAAAAGGAGAGAAATAGGAGTAGTAAATACTGCATTTAGCTTAATTTTTATTTCATTACGAGTTAAGGTTATCATGGTAATGCTGAAAAAGGAGATGAGTCTTTTCTTTAGAAAGGTTGATCAAAACTGATGCCACCATCTACTTCAATGCAAGACCAAATGTAGCTGTTATTCTTGACATCCTTTTGACTTCAAAGAATTCTACTTGGCTACTTAAATTGCTGGTTTTTTTTTTTTTTGACTCAAAAGTTTGCCACAAATTGTTTCTCGTATCAAGCTCATTATTTTTAAGTCTTTCCTTCATGTTGTATAAATAGGTTATAAATGTGCCTGCAGTCCAATTTTCATCAGCAGGAGTACTACATGGTAAATATTTATATGGTGTGCTATTTCCAAAGACTTCTGGGTGTCTATAATAAAGTTGGGAAGATCTTTGGTTTCCCTAAAGAGAGGGTAAAAATCTTACAGCACTATTCACATCCATCTGAAGGAAAGGGAACAATAAGGAAAGAATAAGATGTTTTAAAATAAAATTTTAAAAATACACGTTTAGATTCTTCCTCTTTCCCAGACTAGTTAACTAGAAGTTGGAATATTGCTTTCATAGTGGAAGTTAGCTAAATTTCAGAGTTGCTGCATGCCCCTTTGAACTTATGGTGGTCAGTGTTTCAGTATTAAAAAGCGTATTTACAGAAGGTAAGATTTCCCTGAAGTGTATTAAAGTGTACTAAATAAGCAACTTCTTCCGAAAAATAAAACTGAAATTCTGATTCAGTAGAACCTCTGTGCTTTAGGTTCTGGCCACCAGTTGCCATAAATTAGTTTGAGCATGTTTGCATTAAACTTCTTCCCCTTTTAAGGAGCAAAGCATGCTGCAGTGTTCCTGCTTAGGAGAGAGACATTGCAGAATTGACCAGCTGCACCTTTAACCCTTTGATATTCCTGTAAGCAGAACAAAGTTCTGGAAATGTCAGGCTGGCTGATATAACAGGCTTTTATATGGAGAACGTCAGCTGTTTCTAGATTAGTTCATAAAATGTAAGCAGGTTCAAGATCGCAATCATATCACCACCTTTCCGACAAGAAGAAAGCTATTTACTGATCAGTGTCTGTAGGAGCTTATTACATGTGCTAGTGTTTTGAAAAGTCTGTCTGAAAATGCAATGCTGTCTCTGGAACTAAAAAGACTTTGTCCTAGGAGACAAGTCCTAGGAGAAAATGAGGTGTGGTGGTAAGTTGATTTGAAAACTATGAATAGATCTACACTGCAAATAAATAATCACTTTACATGCTGATAATATGAGCACAGAGATAGGAATATATTTTGTTTCTGTTATTCCTAGAGAAAACAAGAGATCACTATAAATTACATATGACGGTATCTTTCACAGTGTAAATTTATACTCTGTTGCATTTGGCTTCTTTGTAGGGGTTTTGTTGTTGTTTTGGTTTGGTTTTGGACAGGTCACTAATTAACTGTCTTACATTCATTTGGAAGTATAGATTTTGTTTGTATAAGACAGAACAAATTGATATGGTGATTTGTACCATATGAGATGGAAGAAATTGATGTGATTGATTTGGTGATGACACAAAATTAGGTGCAGAAGTGGACACCTCTGATGGGAGAGCCACCCTGCAGAGACACCTTGACAGGCTAGAAGAGTGTACTGACAAGAACCACATGAAGTTCAACACGGACAAATGTAAGGTCCTGCACCTGGGACGGCACAATCCAAGAGTGCGGTACGGACTGGGATCTGCCTGGCTAGGGAGCAGCTCGGCGGAAGGGGACCTGGGGATCCCGGTGGGCAATAAGATCAATGTGAGCGAACAGCGTGCTGCTGCAGCAGAGGGCCAACGGGATCCTCAGTTGCATCAGCAAGGGCATCACCAGCAGAGATAAGGAAGCGATTACCCCACTCTACTCAGCACCTGTCAGGCCACACCTCAAATACGATGTTCAGTTTTAGTCCCCACTACTCAAAAAAGATGTGGGCAGTCTGGAGAGGGTCCGAAGAAGAGCCACTATGATGATCAAAGGACTGGGAAGCCTGCCGTGTGAGGAAAGGCTGAGAGAACTGGGTTTGTTCAGCCTGGAGCAAAGAAGGCTCAGGGCAGACTTCATCCCTATGTTCCAGCATCCAAAGGGAGGCTGCAAAGAAGACGGAGACTCCCTTTTTACAAGGAGCCACGTGGCAAGGACAAGGGGCAACGGGTACAAGTTGTGGCAGGGGAGGTTCTGATTGGACATGAGAAGAAAATTTTTTACTCTAAGAACAATCGGTCACTGGAATAACCTGCCCAGGGGTGTGGTGGATTCTCCAGCACTTGAGAGTTTCAAGGTTCGGCTAGAGAATGTGTAGGACAATCTTGTCTAGGCCTTGCTTCTACCATGAAAGGTTGGCCCAGATGGTCTCTGAGGTCCCTTCCAACCTGGGCTTTTCTGTGATTCCATGATAAAGAAAACATGCTGGATTCAATGCATTTGGAACAAACAGTTTTGGAGTATCCAGTCAAGAACAGTGATTTTAACATCACTAGAATTCCGATCAATTAAATATATTTTTATATTCATGTGGAACTTCTTTTCAGTAGTCTTTCTCATTGGCCTAAACAGTTTCTTCATAAATATTTTTGTCAAGTTTATACATAAAGTTTCCCCTTTTTCACTAAAAGCTCTTTTTTGTGTCCTATGGTACAATACTTTCAAAAAATGAAACTGGTATATAACCAGTTATCTGGTAGATACTGACATTTGGGGAATAATTGATAGCTGCTGTTGTTTTGGTCCATTATTTTGTCCATTACTTTAGGGGATCACAGTTTAGGGCGTTTCTGGAGGATCCCAGGCTTTTGTTGTATGTGTTTTGTTTGTTTGTTTTGAATTATTTATTGGCTGGAAGTATTGATAACTTCTACTTAGCAACCAATTTCACATATGGATGTTGTATTACTACCAGTAGGTAGTAGAGTAATAGAGGGCAGACAGTCATCTGAAAGCTGCGTGTTTTATCAGATGACAGTGAAGATAGGTTTGCAGTATTGGGTAGTGGCAGGAGAAATAGCTAACATGCTTTACATACATTTATAATAATACATTTTCCTTAAGTTGAAAGCAGGCTGTTTCTGTAGCCATGATTTTCCGAAGGTATACTGTGCACCTCACACTGTGAGGTGGCCTCCCACCTTTGAGATTTTTACTGATACTGTTTTTCACCTACTGTCTTAAATTGAAATTCCACATTTTAGGAAGATGTGAAGGTACAAGCTAGGTCTCTCTTGCCAAGCAACTTTGCAGCTGAATTGAATTAAGAAATGACATGAATGAACCACAAGGGTGCATTGAGACTGTTCTGTGGAACTAAAAAATGTAAATGAAGGGGATGTTAGTGGTGGTTGCTGCTGTCCCCGAAGGTGACAATGTTGTATAGTCAGTCGGAATGGAAAATGCTTTTGAACACTTGAACTTTGTTGACAGCTGGATCTTTGGACAGTGTTGTCAGTACAGTCTTTGTCTTAATGTTTTAAATGCTGATGCATGGATGGATCTCAGGACTGGAGGCAGTTTTCAAGACCGTCCTGATACAGGCATCTCACTGATATCTGGAGAGGTTGCCTGAGCCTAAGTGGCTGAAGCATTGACCTCCTCTAAAAGATACTGGGATCTTGCCAGCTTTCAGAGAGTTGAAAGCATGACTTTTGCAGGGCAGGAGGCAGGCGGGTTGTCATCCGTGCAGACTTGTGCACTCCAGGAGCTGCTCTAAGTGAGTGGATCAGCACTCAAGCTAAATAAACCGCAGGTGACAAAACTTCCATCAGCTTCAGTATCTCTATTTTTGTGGGGTAGATGTGTTGATTGCTCCCGTGGAACAGTTTGGGGCCTGTAGGAAGCTGGATTCTAGTGATCTACTGCACAAAAAGATTAGGACATTACTCATTTAAACAAAACAAAACAAAAACTCCTAGAGGGAAAGAAGGAGGATTAATAAAACTTGTCAGTTGCATGTGACTGTTATGGCGAAGCTGATGATAAGCACTGATTTCAGCTCAGGATCTGCACCTTCAGAGCTGGCTGCTTGCTGTAAGAGGCATTGTATGTCTTACATGGATAAAGAGCTGTGTGTGCTCTTTCCATAGTACTCAGGAGAGCCCATGGTGCTCAGAGAGTGTTTCAGGGTAGAGTTTTTAAGTGGGCCATGGTGTGTGACATCACAGAATGTGTTTAGTAGTTGGTAATTATTTTATTTTTTTAACACCATCAGAAAAATGTCTGAGTGAGGGCTCTTTTACAGATACCTTTGGTTTAGTTATATGCACCAGCTGCTTTGCTTGGGTTGTCTGTGTACCTGCGTGGCTCTTTGAAGAGAGTTTGCCTGTACTGCCATGCTTCAGCTTAAGGAGGCTTGTAAAGGTGCTTGCAAAGGAAGGTTGTCAAAAAGAGTAATGACATTCGATAATCCTGCTTGGAATTCTCTTCGCTGAACATCTCAAAGTGGCTTTTGTGTTAGGAGTGAAAATATGACACGTGTAGCCATAGTGAAGCATCTTGTCCTGCTATATCCTCAACAAGCTAAAATGACATAGTCTGTAGTGAAAAATGATGAAATTGCTCCTAGAGGAAAGAATCTATACATAAAGAATGGCATGGTGTCCCTACTTGTATTTGCAAATTGCAGATTCTGCAAAGCTCCCTCGCTAGATTGTATAGATTTATTCTGCATGCTCTCTTGGTTCATAGCTTATTCTAAGTGTAGGTAGGTGCTGATAGGTGGACTTTTAAAGAAAAAGTGGGTTCACTGAAATCTAGAAGAAAAATAAGTAAATAATTATTTGCAGTTGGCAACCAACAGTAATACCTAAGCAATGTGACAGTTCAGAAAATAATAATAAAAATGCATATCTACATCAAAATTTTCCTGAAATGAGAATGACCTGAAAGAAGAGCCATGATAGGACGTATAGGATTAATCTGTGAAATGTAATGACAATAAAAACTTGTTGAATTGTATTTGATGCAGCTTTTACCAGGCAGTGTAAATATTGTCAAGGTGGACTGAAATTACTGACAGCAATGAGGAGTGTTTTTTAAATTCCCAAGACTTACTCGAGTGTTTGAGTCAACAGACTGCAGAGAGGATCAAGAAGACTTTTGTGTGTATGTGTGTATGTGGAAAATAGATAGATATATCTGTTGTCCAACCATTGTCCCCCAACCTTTTTTGGTATGTAGGTTCTGGTACTGTTTGTTTTAATTCTGTTCTCTTTTCTGCTTGCCAGTGTCTGCCAACACATGCCTGGCATTAAACCCCTTCAGAATGAAAAAGGAGGAGTCCACTGTTATCCTAAAGCATTGATGAAAGGTGGTTTTATTTCAGCTGTTGGAAATGTTAACGAATGGCTTTAACTCAGCTGAATATAGACTGTGGTACAGACTGCTCACAGCTGATTTACTCTTCTCTTTTTGGAGCATGCTTTTTGACCCTCTGGAGTTTTCCTCTTCTCTCCATTTTTCTTTGTCTTTTTCTTTCCCTGTTGACTGCCACCCATGTGGTTTTTCCTTCAGGTTCCTTCTCTAGGCAAGGAAGACTGAGCATAACACCCTTGAGATACCTTTTTAGGGTCTTCTGAGGAGAATTGTTAGAAGCCATTCAAGGAGCTTTCCTTTCCCACAGGCTAAAATCACACTGAAAAAAGAGTCATAGACCTGCAAGCCTACCTAAAAAATATGGCAATCGTGTCATTTTTATCAGTGCCAACCTGCTATGTCTACTTACTGCTGACATAGTGATTTAGCTCAACACAAGAACTGGTTTCAGTTTGTCTCAGCTTTGTCTGTAGCAATTGAATAAATTTTGTTTTCATTTAATGAACTAAGTATAGGAGCAAGGTGTCTGAGTTCTCTTTGTTGTTCCGTCAAAAGACGTTCTATATATATGCTGAATAGTTGTTGTTCTTCACAGATGCACCTGAAATATAACTTGACTACATGAATCACACTGATGTGTAGAATTTAATTGCATTGTTTACTTTAATCTTCTTCAAAGAGCCAGGAGCTTTTGAGTGTTATATTTGGAAATATTCGTTACATCATTTTGCATACATTGCAGCAGCAGCCAAAAAAAAAAAAAGAAAAAGAAAAGAAAAAGCACGCCTTATTGTGCTTTTTGTGTAATTTGGTTCATTAAAGTGTTTGATGTTGATTTCATTTTGCCTACAACAGATTTTGGCTGAGCTTGGTGATGCCTCATTAAGAGATTTGTCACTGAAGTCTAATGAGGGGCTTTTAGTGTGTGCCTCTGCTCAGGGGGACTTTTCGGTGTTCCGTGTGGAAAGCACAGCAGACTTAGTGTTGCATTTATCCTTTGACCCAAGTTGAGATCCATTTATCAGTTACAGAAAGAGGATGAAAACTCTGAGTAGAAAAAAGCCTGTTCTATTCTACCTTCAAGGTGTTTTAAGGAAAAGTTTTGTATAAGGAGGGAAAAAGAAAAGGTATTTTATTAAAAAAAAAAAAAATCCACTTGTTACCTAGGAATGGGGTTAAAAGTCTAGGGTACCTTTTTCCTGCTCTGTCCCATAATCCTTTGTTTCCTCCTAGTGCTTGTGCAGTCAAACACTGAGTCAGTTCAAGGGGCTGACTGAAAGCCCTGCCCAAAAATACTGTTTGTTTTCACAGATCACCTCTCAGAGCAGCTTCATTATGTAGTTCAACATACAAGTAATAACAGCGCAAGAAGGGAAGCGGTGACGCAGCTGCCTAGGAGCTGTAGCTCTTTGATAGGTATTTCTTTGAATACACCTAACACCGTACGTTCTGTGTGAGACTGTCCTTAGGTACTTGAACCTTGCACGGTACTTCTTAATGCACTGTTAGCTTTCCACGAATAACATTATCTTTGCACTAAAATCTGAATATACCGTAACAGCTTCCCTCTGCAGTTGGCAGGCTGCACACAACTTTAGACATTAGATGATGAGATAATAGGGCATTTTATTAGCTGTGCAGTTCTAGTGGAAGGAGTTGTGTTTCTGGCCATATTCTGAGGCCTGTTTGTAGTTTTTTATTCTGCATCCTCGTGGTTTAAGTTAATGCTCTAGATTAGAGGCGAATCTCTGGGAAGATGGATGACAACAAAATCCAGAAGGCAATGGGCCTGTACCTTTATCGAACTGCAGGCGACAGCCCGCTGTGCTCAGGCTGTGCCTTGGCTGTTACTGCAGGATCGTCTGATTAGCGCTCAGCACTTGGTGCCTATTGCCATGGACTAATTACTGCCCGGAAGGCTCAGCGGCCCAGCACACGCACACTGTCCGAGTCAGAGCTGCCCTTCTGCGTCCGAGGGAAGCCTGCTTGGATTCGCAGGCGTTCTGCCCACTGGATTGGGGGGGGGGGGTTTGAGACGGAGCAGGAGAGACGGGAAACACTCCATCTCCTTTCTGGCCAAAATACAAGCCGTTAAGCATTTTTTTTCTCTCTGATTCCACATTTTTGAGCTCCATTCTCTCTATGCTTGCTCAGTCATATAATGTAGGAATCATTCTTTACTGGGACAGGAAGGGACTAGGTTGCCTAACAGGCTTTTCACTTAATGATTTCAGTGCTGATTGTGTTAGTTGACAACATGCACAGGTGTGCATGGATATAAATAATGTACATTTCTGCATCTTTGCATCCAATCTGAGCCTAGTGTATTTTAGTCAACAGGCCTAGTATTAGAGCTATACTTTTACCGTCTGTATCTGTAAAAAGTAGTTTGAAATGTGCTAGTTTGATCATCATCCAGCTGATGCGTTGTGTTTGTAAGGGAAATGTGTCTTGTTTACGGAACGTTGCACCAGTTTGGCTCTGGCACCTGAGTATGCATGATGAACTTTTGAACCTGCAGTACTGCCTGTGGGATTGATACTGTTTTAAATAAGTGAGCATTTGGGGTTTGCCTGGACATGATGTAATGAGATAATTGCAGAACCATTTGGCTTTTAACCGCGGACATAAACTTTTTTTTTTTAAAAATGTGCTCTATTTAGCTTAACGAAATAAAAAGACATTAATCTTAAGTCTGTGCTACTTCATCAAGTGGCAGATTGGTTGACACAAAACTCCCCCAAAACTTACTTTTAAGGAATGTTAGTGTTATTTTAAATTGTCTCCAGCAGGAGGCTTTTTGTCTGGAAGGAATCCCTGGATTTACCCCCTTCTCACAGTTCCCATGTGCCTGGGAAATTTCTCTCTCCTTGGAAACAATGCTTATGCACGACTTCTCCAACTTTTAGTTAATTAAAAAGATTTAAAGAAGAAAAGTTTGTGCACTTTCTTTTGCTGGGAGAATAAAAAGAGGAGAAGGAGGAGAAGGCGTCTTTCTGCTGTTGATTCCTTGACCACCCAGAGATTTCTGTATCAGGAGTTTCTAACCTTGCAAAGCTGGAATATTTTCTTGTTTTGCCTTCAAATTTGCTATCTCAGGCAAAAAAGTTTACATTGTAGCATGTGTTCAAATTCACATAAGCTGCTAGTCTTATAACTAAGTTCTTATGAAGCTTTTTTAGTCTGCCTTTGAAGACCTCTGCACTATAGTAATGCAAGACAGACTGTTATAGCGATGATTTTCTGTGTATAATGCAGCTAAATATGGGTTGTGGCAACCGACTGCTTACTCCTGCTGTTGGGCTGGTGGTAGCTGGAAGATCTAGGGTGTCCCATGTGTGCTAGCACTTAACATTTCTTTCACATAAAATTCTTTTAGTAGAGTTGGTGATAACATTATTTTCATTTCTCTGAAGTGGAAATGTTGTGCTTGAATTAACCGTGTAATCAAAGAGGTGCATGTTGCTTTCACAAATTTGTAAAGTATTTCAAGGCGAACTGTAATAGGAACATCAGGTTTCAAATTGGAGGTTTCTTTTGTTATTATTGTTTTTATTTGGATACCTACCACGGATGTGCATGCACATATTAAAAGTCAAATACTAATTTAAGATGTGATTGTCATTAGTCACATAAAAAATAAACTATGTGCACCTACTGTCTACCGTGTAAGGACAGAGCTTTACAACTTACTGTTTTTGTAGTATCCGTATGACATTGTGGTAAAACTGGTTGTTGATTTTGACTGCCCACTAGATTGTTAGGCATTTAATGGATTAATATTACGTTACCTTTAAATTAAGGACATTTTTAATAAGAAATAAATATCGCTTAAACACTTAACAATTTACAAATCAGAGGGGGACAGTGTTGAAATGGCCATACTTCTCTGTAAATTGCAAGAAAATAGAAGCGTTGTACAGTGAAGGCAACTTAATTACCTACAAGGTACAGGTTTAACATCTTGATTCAGAGTAAAGAAATAGTGTCTGAGTGATAGTAAAGAGATTGTTTATGTTACTACCTCAATCACAGGTAATGCATAGCCTAGATCAAAGCATAGGTTGTCCACCTGTGAAACATTTCTAGCAGCAAATGGACGTTTGATTGAATCACATTGGAAAAGAAAAGGTACAGTCTTCTGATTTAAATATGATACTGAACTTGATGCTGTCCACAGTGAAAATTTTCAAATAACACTTATATTTTCCTTTTTTCTCACGTGTCCCACAGGTCATAAATGTTGATGGAACAATGAGGAAAACCCTCCTAGAAGATAAACTTCCACATATATTTGGGTTCACGCTGCTGGGAGACTACATCTACTGGACTGACTGGCAGAGACGAAGCATTGAAAGAGTTCACAAGATAAGGGCTAGCAGAGACATTATTATTGATCAGCTGCCAGACTTAATGGGCCTTAAAGCAACAAGTGTTACCAAAGTGTTTGGTAAGCATGGGCAATCACAGAGTTGATCTAGGGTAGTTTCTAGAAAGGCTTGCTTTCGTTAAGCAGCTGTTTATCACTTGTAATGAGAATAACTATCGTCTTCTGCGTTTGAATCATTTTAAAGGAAAGCTGCACCTATTATTTGTAAAGTTGGGAAAATATAGCATTGCAGAAGAAGCATGGGCTTCTGGGTTTTAGTGACATTCAACGTAAGTTTTCTGCAGCTTCCACTGTACTCTGAACTACTGTGAGAAGAATTTTATTCCTGTCTTTGATCTGTAGTAGTTCTGGTATCATTTCTTCTGGTGCTGGCAGAATTGCACCATTTTCTGTTGTCCTTTCTTCCAGTACCAAGTCCCAGCGCTCTTCCATTGGCAGAATGCTTTTTGCTACATAGGGTGGTATAGTCAGAGTTAGTGGCCATTATAGCGTTGCCTGAATGCAAATGGCACTCAAATTTTAACACTTAAATCTCAGCAATTAAATCTTGCCCTGAGCATGGGATTAGCAAGCAAACTGAACAGCAGCAAACCTTCACAAGCAGCTGGAACTCTGTGTTCTTCCACTGAATCTGCTGAAACATGCAGTGTAAAGATGCCACTGGTTTTGGGCCTCTGCTAGCATAGTGCAGAGGAGTATGTCACAGGACTTGCCAAGCGTTTCAAACTCCTCCTGCTTTCAGCAGTACCACATGAAAACTGTGTGTTCACCAGAGATCTGTCTACTACTACCTTGAACACTGGAGTCTGGGCATAGCTGACCAATGAATCCATTTATTGCTATTAAAACTACTGATAATACTTGCAACAGAATGACATAGAATATGTTGTCAAATTATGCTCTGACAGTACTTGGGATTCCAGCCTTTCAGGAAGTTTTATTTGAAGGACAATCACGTCTTCAAGTTGCAGCTTGGTATAAGTTATGACATCAGTCTTTATGTCCTAAAAAGGGAAAATTAAAAGCTGGATGAGACTGATCTTGGAGATTTCTTTGCGATAACAGCCTTTAGCTAAATCACTGGTTCCTACTGAGGGACACAGGCACTCATTTGTGTTTTGACTCTTACTTTCCCCTCCTCATTTCCTCACTGCATAGTCACGGTCATTCACATGAACAAGGTAAGTGAGAGACTGTGGTGATTAAACAGTGGGAAAGAACTGCGGTTATCCAGCTCTTTTCTCATTATTTTGTATCATTGAACTCAGACACATTTTTAAAACCAATGGTTTCAAAGAGGTAGAAAGATGGGGTACTGGGTCAAAAATAGCCAAGCTGAACATGTATGTAATTGCTTGCCTTCAGCGAAGGAGTTAGTTTTTGGCGAAACTAGAAGGATATGTTTTCAGCAGTTCTTTCTGTATAGGAGGGATAGGACCAGCCTCCTAATGCTTGGGCAGAAGGCAAGAACCAATTTTGAATGTCTGTTTTAGAATTTCCTGTTGACAACCCATAGAGTTAACTTATTTTGAAAATTTATAATTACACTGCATTTCCACTCAGCTTTCCGCTTCCCCTTTCCCCCATCTCCATAATACCCCAATATCTGTTTTGTTTTGTTTTTAAGGAACTAATCCGTGTGCAGAGAACAACGGAGGCTGCAGCCATCTGTGTTTCTTTACACCCCAGGAGACCAGGTGTGCCTGTCCCATTGGCCTTGAGCTGTTGAGTGACATGAAGACTTGCATCATTCCTGAAGCCTTCTTAGTTTTCACAAGCAGAGCAGCAATTCATAGGATTTCACTTGAAACCAATAATAATGATGTTGCTATTCCTCTTACTGGAGTCAAGGAGGCATCTGCTCTGGATTTTGATGTCTCTGATAACAGAATCTATTGGACTGATGTTAGTTTGAAGGTATTACTGACATGTGAATTCCCTGAATATAAAGCCACAGAGCAGTTCCTTTGATCTAACAAAGGTCTCTGTTACATGATCTATCCTGCAGTTGCTAATGTTGTCATTGAATTGCATCCAAGGAGACTCTTGGAGATGAAGACAGTTGCATTGTTGAATGCACAGTTGGGTGACAGGCATGTTCCTGCTTCAAATAAAAATCCGAAGTGGTGTCTGCTCATACTGAATACTGAAGTCTTGGGCGCTGCATGTGCTGCATCCATATATGTACCTATTGTAGAAATGCTATTTTCATGTCACGTAGTAATTTAAGCATCAAGCTTGGCAACCCCTTGAGCTTTCTACCCCCTTCCAGTTTCAACTTGGAAGACAATCTTCCTCAATATTAACATTTGGCAAGTGAACTTCGTATTGGTTGCTGTTAGCCTATGGCTCCAGCTAGGCACAGAATAGGCCAGGGAACTGGGCTAGCCCTCTCCGCTCTGTGTTAATTGCCCTCTGCCTGCCCCTACGTCTATGTCATTGTGTTCCCCAGCAGTTTGAAATTTCAATGTGATGTGTTTTGGTTCATATCCAGATCCATGCTAAAGTGAGTGTTGTGTTGTTCATCAATGTTACTTAACTTTTTGAAGTGAATTAAGTAATGGTAGAAAATGACACATTCGCTTCACTGGAACTCAGTTCCTCTGTTTGGCCTCCTAATAGGTTTTCCAAGAGTAGTTGAAGTTTCCTTGCCAATGTACCGAAGCCATAATAGGAAAAAACTCACTTGTAGTGACTGCAGGGCTAGTGCAGTTTTCATAGCCTCTCTGGGAAGACTAATGAGGGTTGTGCTTCAGCAATAACAGTGCTGCTTGTGGTGTGGATACCTTTCCTCTAGGAACAGTGCCAATGTAACAAATTAGTGTGCTGCAGACGGGGTTACTAAATAAATCTCACACAAGCATGTGGAGAGCTGGGGCTGTGGTTGTCTTAACCATTTGTAGTGGAAAATACGTTACTTCAGCTGCATCAATCAGATCCCAGTCTGACTCTGTGCAGAACTGGATGACATTATACTTGCTTGTGCCCTCCTGAATTATCCAGCATACTGTATTTTCACATAAATATCAGCATACTTTTCAGCATGCCTGGGTTTTCACTCCCTCTGTCCCCCCACCTTCTGCAGCTTGGCAGCAGGTAGTTTCCATAGACAGCTCCCCTTGATGACCACTGCATCCCTGATCTCCTCCTGCCTCAGGTTAGATGAGGACTCATTTTCAAAAGGGGATTATACTTTTTCTGAGGTGTGGGTTATACCTGTAAAAATACAGTACACGAATTCTGTTTTTTGACGTTTACCTTTAAATGTACCTTAAAATGTCTCCTATCCTGGTATGTTCTTTTATCAAATGATTAAGAAATTAATAACTGAGATTTTAGCAGGCAGTTAGGAATAAATGTAGAATAGTTGTTCAGTGTTAAGGTGATAACAAGGGGAAGGTAATCATACGTTGGTCCTCGATGTTCCGCAAGGTTTATCTAGGGGTTGTTTCATTGTTAATTGTTAGGAAGGGCTTATTTATAAGGACACAGTCCTTGCCGTATGACTTGTTTTGCTGACTGTATATAACTAAAATGTAGATGGGATCAGCAAACTTGCTCAAGGACTGATGATGGGAAAAAAAAAATTCAGATTTTGAACTGTGATGTGTTCCTGAGACTTAAAACATTACAGAGAATTTAAAAGAAAAAAAAAAAAAACTTGGGTGCAAATGGAAGAGAGTAAGAAGGGTCAAGGAAGAACCTGCGGATACATAGTGCTTTCTGAAAGTCCTGTCCTTTTAAGATGCTTTGGACTGGTCATCAGAAACTGTTAGCTTTTCTGAAAATTCAGGTCTTTTTATCCTGTGAATTGCTCTTTTTTTTGAAACAGACATTTATTTTGAAAACGTAACACTGTCTGATTGTTGTTGGTTTTTTTTTTAAACTAACCTCTTTTTGTATGCCAAACTTCATAATAATTACTTTTTATTTTAGTGAAGTATCCATAAATGCTGAAATATTTTTACACAATTGTTTTCCAGACCATAAGCCGAGCTTTCATGAATGGGAGCTCTGTTGAACATGTGATTGAATTTGGGCTAGATTATCCTGAGGGAATGGCTGTAGACTGGATGGGAAAAAACCTCTACTGGGCGGATACTGGAACCAATCGAATTGAAGTAGCCCGCCTGGATGGACAGTACAGGCAGGTCCTTGTGTGGAAGGACTTGGACAACCCGAGATCTTTAGCTCTTGATCCTACCAAAGGGTAAGGGACAGTGTTGGTTTTATAAGTTTTGTTTACTTATACATGACAAGATACTTGGCAGTTTGTATAGCTCCATTTCTTCAGGGTCTTTGAAAATACAATAAAGGCTTTGTAAGCTCTACAACCCTATGGGTTACAACGATAAATTAAGAGTTGTTCATCATGTTTTTCTGTCCTTATTTAAAAAAAAGGGTGCTCTAATTTACACTAATTAACTGCCCATAACCACATGGGCTATCCCAAATTTTTCTTTTTGAAGAACTTGAAAGCAAATTTAGAAAAATCAAAACACAGAGCCGAACTCTATCTCGCCTAGTTGTAATCTTTTTGTTCCACTTCTCATTGCAGGTACATGTACTGGACAGAATGGGGAGGTAAACCTAGGATTGTTCGAGCATATATGGATGGAACAAACAGCATCACTTTGGTGGATAAAGTGGGTCGTGCCAATGACCTCACTATTGATTATGCAGACCAAAGGCTGTATTGGACTGACTTAGACACCAGCATGATTGAATCGTCAAATATGCTAGGTAATCTGGTGTTAGATTACATGACAGAGTAACACCATTCAGTACAGAAATATGCAGTGGCCACAGTAAAGCAACTGAGGCGATTTTTGGAGTGATATAATTAAATCCTTGAAATTACTGTCTCCAAACTAACCCTGATTTTTTTTAGTGATGATTCCATAATGAACTGTTAAACCACTTATCTTTTTCTCTTAAGATGTTGAGTTTGTTGATTTTATTAGACTTAAAACATGTATGTTACTAATTTGTGGTAAGTAGTAATTTGAAAAATTGAAATAACATTATTATTAAATCTGCACATGTATTTTCCTTATGAGAGTAAGCAGAGAGTTAAATTCTTGAAGGGATGATAATAATGAAAGCTTCCTAAATTAATAACTGTGTGGTGGTTTGTAATAATGATGGTGAAATATAATGTCATTTTAACTTTTTCCTCTGTATTGGTATGAAACTGCGTGTACTTTACCAAAGTAGAGAGATGACCTTTGAGAAAGTGAGGACAGCTTATAGGTTCACCATAAACCAGCCCTGACTTTTCAGTCTGGACACTAATTTTATGTTGAAGTATTATCCAGGTCTCTGTTTCCAGCTTCAGTTCTATTAGTTCAAAATCGAAACCAAGATACTGCTTGCATTGCCTGCAGTCTGAGAGGTTGTACGGATACTTCTGCAGTGTATCATAAGTTTTTTGTTCTTAATCTTATGTATTCTCATGTCTTCCATTGAGATTTCATTTATACTTACATGGGACGTGCTAAGGTTTACTAAACTTTCACATTGAAATCAACATAACTAATTGAATGAAAGAAGGGAGTTCTGTTTTCTGCAGCTGACATAGAGCTTTTGTATCTTTAGAATGTTTTATAAGTATTAAATGGTCTTCAAGGTGTAGGCTGAGGCAGGTGTAAGCTCCTGCGTGAGAAAACAGAGGTTATGTAAGTTTCCAAATGCCGATGAAAGAATCAGTGATAGCATCAGAGGTGGAATCCAGAAGCTCGTGACCTGACGTTGTATGTCCCATTTCTAAAGAGAGGCCTTTGTTAGATGGGAATTAACACCTCTGGGATTCCAATACAAAAAGCAAGGTTTATGTGGCAGAACATACAGAATTTTAAGCAAACTTGTACAGGGTTGTTGCAGCAATGTTCTGGTTGATGACACACAGTTTTCCTACAACTCACTTATTTCTATTTTTTATTTTTTAATCTTCTGTGAAAAGCTACCATTAGAATGAGATTTTTTTTTAAGGTGTTATTATGTGTTCATATCTTCAGAGTATGGGGAAGCTACTGCAGGGTTTTATGTGCTTCTATTTGAAGATCTTATGCTCTAGTTGAGAGAGAGAGAGAGAAGGAGAGAGAAGAAAGAAACCTGGAAGAAACTATTAATGGGGAAAATGCTTTCTCACATGTTTTGAATGAACTTACTAGAAAAAAGTTACTTGTATCAGCATTTTGACTTAACAAAAATGGATTAAAGCTCAGGAAAACAGAGCCATGCAGTTTTGGATTCCAAGGCTATCAGTGATTTTGCATCACTTGTATTCGGTGCTTTGGGATAAGTACTGCTGAATGGATGTTACTATTTAGAAATTGCATTAAGACTGTTTCTTTATCTAGAGTTGTTTTTCCATCCAGTGCATGATCCATCGAAGCTCTCACTAAGCTTCTGCATTATACTTGGAAGAACAAAATAGCCAGAGGCAAACTTGGACTAGAAACTGATTGTGGTATTGAGAAGAAATACAATATTCAAATCATCTGTGGTAAATTAAACTAGTTCTATAGCTGAACCCACAGTTAACGTTAATTTGTGGTGAGAAAGTAGAAGAGGAGAATTGCTGAAGCTAACAATGTTGTATGCTTGTCTTTTTGGTTAGCAGATTGTGAAGACTTGCGTAGGCTTCTAGCAAGTGGGCTCATTGGTTAAGGAAATGTTATTAGACTAGAACTTGACCTGCATCATGCACTGCTGGTCTCGTTGCCAGGATGGATCTGAATGGGAGCTGCTGCAAGAAGCATCTACCCTACCAGCAATGAATAATGCACTCTTAAGTGGATGAATGAATGCTGTCCCAATTTACTCTTGGTCATTATAAACTACCCAGCAGGCCAAAATCACTCTCTTGGGAGATTTTCCTCCACCTATCACCTAGCAAAATTCAGGTAGTGTATCTGCTTCCCTCAAAAGAGCCTATCCCCTGAATTCACCACTATGGACCAGAATTGCTTTAAGTACCTGAGAGTGTGCAGGATATCTGTTCCCCTAACTTAAACACTTCAGATGCCTAAAAGTGGTTGGGATGTTTGCCTGTATACTTAGTTCTAGCAGTTTATAGAAAAATGGCTTAAAGGTCTAGTTGTGGTGGTTTCCCCCCTGCGCCCCCCATTCCTTCTCCAGTCTTGGCTGAATGAGAGAGGGCGTAAGGGAAGGTGGGGCAGGGGAAGAAAAATGTGATGTTCTGTAGAATATAGCCTTGGATATTTGTTTGAAGCAGGGAGGGATGATGCTGATGAAGGCTACATCTTCATTTGATGTAAAGTGGCAGAGTTTCATAGAAGTTTGTGCTTGAAAACGTTTAGGAGGGTGATTTATAGTAAGACTTTAGTAGTGGTTCTCTCACAGAGGCCATCTAATGCTCTGGAGGTGTTAAATCTGTTATGAATGTTGCTAACTGAGCCACTGAGTGTGAGAGTATTGGGATTTCTGCCAGACAAATGATTTCCAAATCCTTTGGGGTTTCTATATGTTGAATTGTACTGCAAATGATTTGTTTCATGAGTGAAACACCATAATTTCTCATAGCTGGTTCTCTGTGAATATCAAGTTTGCTGTATGTCGCTGTTGTGCATATTAATTGTTTTTTTTCGTTTGCTTGTTTGTTTTAATTGGCCTAAGTGATTCTTGGAGCTGATAGCATTCTTGAATATGTTTTCCAGTATCTATTTGGGATGATAAGCATAAGACATTGAGCAGTGTTTATTTAAATGGCAATACACTAGCACAGTTTCAAACTGGTCTATAGGCAAGAAGTTATCAGGATAATGTTTTTGAATGCAAGTGTTTGGGTTACCTCTTCAGCAGTTACTGTTCAGTAATGAATCCCATGAAGCTGACTGGGGAAAATGTTTTATTTTAAAAAGGAAAGAAAAAATTTTTTCTTAACATCCATCATACTCTACAGTTCATGACTTGGGAATTGTGCTTTAGTTGAGTATTCTTATTTTTGCAGGACAAGAACGAGAAATCATAGCAGATGATCTACCTCATCCATTTGGATTAACCCAATACAGTGACTACATCTACTGGACAGACTGGAATCTTCACAGTATAGAAAGAGCAGACAAGACCAGTGGGAAGAACAGGACACTTATTCAGGGCCATCTGGATTTTGTGATGGATATATTGGTCTTTCATTCTTCACGTCAGGATGGCTTGAATGATTGTGTGCAAAATAATGGCCATTGTGGTCACTTGTGCCTTGCCATACCAAATGGATTTAGATGCGGCTGTGCTGCTCACTATACCTTGGATCCCAACAGCAGGAACTGTAGTTGTAAGCCTTTTTGTTTGCTACTATATTCTTCATTGCTTGTGGCTGCCAGGTGGTTGTGATCCCTTTCAGTACAGAAAGGTGTTGTGGGTTAACCCTGGGAGGCAGCTAAGCACCACCCACCCACTCTATCACCCCCACAGTGGGTTGGGGAGGAGAATCAGTTGGAATGGCAGAAGTGAGAAAACTCTTGGGTTGAGATGAAGACATTTAATAGTTAAAGAAAAAGCTGTGCACATAGGCAAAGCAAAATAAGGAATTCATTCACTACTTCCCATCAGGAGGCAGGTAGTTAGCCACTTACAAGAAAATGGGGCTCATCACACGTCATAGTTAAATGGCAAGACAGGTGTCAAAACTCCAAATGTCACCCCCTTCTCCACAGTTTTATTGCTGAGCATGACACCATAAGGTATGGAGTACCCCTTTGGTCCGTTTGGGTCAGCTGTCCTGGCGGTGCCCCCTCCCAGGTTCTCGTGCACCCCAGCCAGCTGGCTGGCGGGGCAGCGTGAGAAGCAGAAAAGGCCCTGAGGCTGTGTAAGCACTGCTCAGCAATGACTAAAACATAGGTGTGTTATCAACACTGTTTTGGTCATAAATCCAAAACATAGCACCTTACAAGCTGCTATGCAGAAAATTAAGTCTGTCCCAGTTAAAACCAGTACAATCTCCACTCCTTATTCCATTCCCTTTGTCATGCTCAAGTCCTGCACTATCCAATACATCCTTATTAACCACCACCTCCCTTCCCGTCCTTTGATTTTCATACACAGATATTGTTCCCTTTGTCAATGGGCCACCCCTGTTAAAATGTCCAGTGAGTTCATTTAGTCCATGACTTGGGTCCTGTCTGTTATGGTGGTCACTCAGGAGAGGAGAAATGGTGTGTTATGTGGAGTTACTGGGTGTCTAAACCAGCTCATCTCAGGTCACTGCTGCACTTGCACTGCTTCTCATGAGACTTGTCCTCCATCGGTTTGAGTAGTTCCTGCTGTAGCACTTCCTATAACAGGTAACTCAAATCATGGGTTACAACCATTTAAAGCTATATCCATTACAATCTCTCTCCCTGGTCTGTTTGGACCAGACTATGGGGCTTAACAGTGCAATGAACTCCTGCCCTTGCCCCTGTTCTGGCATGGATTTATACATGGGTAGGGACGGACCTGTTCCCGCATGGCGTTGTCCATGGGCTGGAGTCCCTTCAGGGGCATATTTGCTGCATCGTGGTCTTACCCACAGCCACAGACTGTGGCTTCAGGGTGTTCTAGGATGGCCTTATCCATGGCCACAGATGCTTTGACAAATACATGCTCCAACGTGGACTTCTCCGTGTCCACAAATACTTTGGGGGTGCGCCTGCTCCCACATGGACATATCCACAGGTCACAGTCCCTCTGGCTCAAATTGACACTGGAATTCCAGCCTGTCCGGTACAGCAGCACAGGAACAGCAGCAGGTCCCTGGCCATCTGCCAGCCCAGGCGCATGGCTATTGCTGTTATCAAAATGTTCCCAGGCACGGCAGAGTAAGATGATAAGGAGTACAGGAAAAAGCAGCAACTAACAAGCACTCCAATACACAGTGAGCAAACAAGTCCTGTGGCAAGCACAGCAGCCTGCCAATTAGTAGCTAAACAGCTATAACAATTGTAAATTAAGTCTAGCACACTACAGTCAAATCTGTTATTATCTCAAACCCTTCAAGCCCTCACGCTGGGTACCAGAAATGACTGTTGTGTGTTAACCCCAGTAGGCAGCTAAGCACCATGCAGCTGCTCACTCACTCCCCGCAGTGGGCTAGGGAAGAGAATTGGAAGGGTAAAGGTGAGAAAACTCTTCGGTTGAGATGAAGACAAAATAGGTAAAGCAAAAGCTGTCCATGCAAGCTATTCCAGCCAGAACCAGTATGAAAGAGAAGGGATATCACAAGTCCATTTCAGAGTTTCTGGCTTTAAAGGTAATCTGAAATATGAGGATAGAATGTGGAGTTTTATGTCCATTTTTGTGACATGAATTAGAGACGAAGATTTGTATTTTAAGTCTTAGAAATAACAGCAGTGTCAAGTCTGGTCCTACTTGTTTTACTAGAAGTGCTTTCCAGGTGATTCAACTGTGTGGTTGAAGCTTTCCCAGTCTTTAACTAAGTGTGTAGGTGGGTAGAAGAGAAATTCTAAACAGAAAAAGTCTTTTAAGTATTAATAAAGTCAGCAAAAATAACACCCAAGAAAACAACTTCCTTGGTAGTCTGAACAACATGCGCATGCACTGAAGTTCATGTGAGTTTGTTTTTGCCCTGCTTGTGATGGTGTGAGTCTGCTAGTTCACTGGATGTCCATAGGAATTCTAGTGAGAATAGAAAACGGACTGTTGACTTAATAAATAAATAAATCAACAAAGCTTCAGGCATCTCAGCACAGCAGTGCATATAAGGAAATTTTAACTAGATGAAAGGATAATATAGGAAAACCTGTGTGACTCTATTTCCACATGTCACTGGCGTTACTTAAATTCTACATGGGGAACGTAGTTGTTTTCCAATATAAAAAGGCAATGCTCTCTTAGTGAGGGTGTGCATATTTGCCTTCCAAAAGTATACAGAGACATTTTCAGTGTAATAGCAAAAATTTCAGATTATGGTTACCTTACTTTTCATTGTGAATATAATTGTCTGTTTGAGACTTTGTCCTAAATATTGTTTGTCTTTTGTGGGGGTGATTTCTACCACTATGTTTGACTGTGAGTTATATTTTCTTATGCATTGTTTTGGCTTGTTTCAGCCCCTACCAGTTTCCTGTTGTTTAGCCAGAAATCTGCAATCAGCCGAATGATACCAGATGATCAGCAAAGTCCAGATATCATCCTGCCTATGCATGGTCTAAGGAACGTGAAGGCTATTGATTATGATCCCTTAGATAAGTTGATCTACTGGGTAGACGGACGTCAGAATATTATAAAAAGAGCCAAAGATGATGGCACTCAGGCAAGTTTACATGGTGTATATACTTTTGTGGGGGTCTTTCTTTGCACCTTATGCTTGACTTTTCCCCTCCTGTCCCCTGCACCAAGGAATCATTGGTTTAAACTTTACACTTGCCAACCCTTATTCATGTATATTCTGTTTATATGTAAAAATTACCAAAGGCTTTTAGGATTGTTATTTTAATTTATACACAAAGAAGTATAATAGACTGTAGTACAGCATATGTATCTGAAAATATGAGCCTTGAACTGTGATGTTTAGCTAAGGGTGGTCAATGAAATAAGGCAGACTCACTACCTCTGGATTATACTGAAGGACAGAAACTGTGTTCTAAAATCAATACTGTGCATGACAATTGTGTGATCATATTGGCATCATTGTAAAGCGCTCGCAAAATGAAAGCTCTCTGAGCTCTCCAAGCTGTAGTTAAACTCTGATTGAATGTAGAGCTGACTGTTGTGCCCGGTAAGGATAGGCTTATGCACATACTTAATTATTTTACTGAGTTGGGTGTGTATTTGTTTTTTGCTAGTTATTCACACAATGGTGGAAAGAAGTGTGCTGTTCTTCTGGGCAGTGTTGTGTGTTAACATGGCTTAACTCCCAGCACAGGATAACAGATTCTTTAAAAGCTGTAGTTTGAAGAAGAATGCAAAAGAAAATGGAGAAAAGGCGAAGTACATTTTCCTAGTTCCTGGGCAGTCGTATCTAAACAATATAACGTGATTTCAGTGGAACTGGGCTGGTTCTCTTCATGCACCTGGGGAATCAGTGGTTTTACAGTACACTTTAAAGAAAGAGGTGATGAGTTTATTTTTTGGCCACTTCTTTTAAGATTGGGCAGGCATATCTTAAGATAAGCAGCGAACTGGGTTGTGGATGAATTTTGAAGAAGTGTTTCTTTTGCTTTTTTGGATTATGCTAGGTGCTAATTGTTGCAGTCTAGCTTCTCTTTGGTACTTACTAGGTGCAAATTGCAATGGAGATTCATCTGCTCTGTGTTTTCTGCTACCCTGGTCACACAGCTTTGAAGATGCAGATCGCCTGCAAATTTTGACTTTCCAATTTTCACTAACTATTTTTACTGAATTTTGCCAACTTGTGTTTTCTTGCAGATGGTGCACATGACATTCATACCTGGGTAATGTTACCCTTGATTTCAAGAAAAGAATTATTTCTTTATATTTCTAGGCACACTGTCAAGAAAAAAACAGGGATAAAGATTTAAATAAAAGTAAAAAGAAAACATATCACTATGTAGAACTTGGTGGCTTAAAACCAAATTATGGAAATATATTATAACTTTCTTAAGTAATGCTGTTTTGAGTAATTCATTTGGCTTAAGTTGAGTTTGGAACAGTGTATTCATCTTTCTTGTCCCATACAACCTTTTTCTGCTGCTGTTTTTGTTTTTGGGTTGGGAATGCTGTATTAGAACACTGAAGGAAGCCACTGCTTTCCCCTGATCATTACCACGTGACCAGAAACAGTCACCTTTGAAAACTACTTTGATGTTGGAAGTCCCGCCAGCAGTATTAGTATCCCAATGGCACTGGGATTAGCAGTACACTAGTAGAGCCTCTGTAATGTTAAACAAACAACTGAAAGATTATTTTTCTTTAGGGACTTTTTGTATGCTCTAGTGCTCTTCAAAGAAAAAATATTGAAGTGTACGTTGGTATGTATAGTCTGTGTTGAATAGTTAGTAAGTTCGTTAGATTTGGGGGCAGGGTGTGGGGGAGTTAAGGGTAATGATTCCTGGGTCTTGGTAATAATGTCAAATTTTGTAAGGCCCAATGACATGGGAGTGAAAGCAGGGTCATGTTTTTAGTACGAGTGCGAGGCAAGCCTGTGGCTATTTGACATGTGAGCAAACAGAACCAAGTTTCATTAGAAGATCTGAGTTTTTAAGAGAAACCAGGTCTTAAAAAAAAAATTATCTACTACACTACAAATAGTACAGTAAGGAGCCTTTGGCAAGAGATTCAGATGTGTTCAACTAACTGGACAACAATACGTATCTTGCCAGAAGGCTGCCTTGTTTGTTCTATTCGTTCAAGATTGTTCCGTGCACAAACATTCACTATTGTTTTTTTTCATCTCCTGCTAATTAATTCTACTTTATAGGAGGCCCCACAACTGCTTTCTGGAGAGTTTTGCATAATCTTACAGATTTTCTTTAGGTGTTTTTCCTCTAATCCACAGTTTGAATCAAATATTTTTTGCTATATCTTTTCACATTTATTGTACTTGTTGTTTCCTTGTGGTTTTAGGTATTTCTGGACCTTTGCATAGGTAAACTGTACTTTCTCTGCAATCAGAGTTCTTACAGAACAGTTACTGGAAATCATTCCCATGTGTTGTCTTGCAGCCTTTTACTGTCATGAGTGCTCCAAACCAAAGCCAGAATCCAGAGAAGCAGCCACATGACCTCAGCATCGATATATACAGCCATACCTTGTACTGGACCTGTGAGGCCACAAATTCAGTCAATGTCCACAGGCTGAACGGCATGTCAATTGGGATGGTGCTGCGAGGAGATCACGACAAGCCCAGAGCTATTGTAGTGAATGCAGAGCGAGGGTGAGATTCGTTTCTGTACTTCGTGCAGAGCACATTTGGGAGCACGTCTGCTGTGTGTGTAAATCTTGTGATGCATCTGTGTATTTTAAAAAGGAGAAATTTTGCATATTTAATTGTTTGGGATGTAGGTAACTGTTAACCTGTTTCTGGGTTTTAAAGGTACCCAACTTTCTCTTCCTGTTCTTTCCTTTGCTGGTGTGCTGACTTAGATGTTCACACAGCCATGTGGTTGGTTACAGTGGGGAACTAAGCCAGGTGGGGAAAACAAAACAAAACCTTATTCTGTTCACTGTGTGAGTGCATAGGCAGCAACCTCACCACCAAATCCAGGAGGAAAAAAAAAGGAGAGTTTACACTGTGTTTATGAGGATCCACTTCATAAATGTTCAGTCATCATAAAACAAGTGTTTCCAGAAAAAAGTGGGATCTCTCACATGATAGAACTATTCCTGCCAATGTAATAGTATAAAATTAAATAAAAAAATAACCTTATGTTCTATACATTTTTAAGTTGGTTCTGCCTTGATGTGTATCTCAGAAACTTCTGAAATGAATTAAAACAGGTAGAGTGATTTCCCACAGGAAGAAAATATGTTGTTTTGCTGCAAAGCAGTTCTGGTTAGATTCAGCAGACCACATCTCCACTTCAGGTGGTTAGTAACTTTATACTTAGAGCTCAAATATGCCCCGTTTGCTGTTCTTTCTAATAAGTTAGATGCTTAAACCCCAGTTTACTGTTAGATGGCTTACCATGTGTTTGACAGATTTTGAATGACCATATTTCATAACTGTGTGGATACAATAGTAATCAGAGACTATCTGGAACTTTTTATTTGTGGGACTGTTATTTTACACAATGCTCAGTGTACTCTGCACAGTTCAAAAGCTGCTGTGGGGAGAAGGGGATTAGAGGAAAGATTCTAATCTTATTGGGACTGACTCACTTGGACGTAGTTTGTATTTATAAAAGCTTTTCTGTTTTCTCCGTTAAAACGGGAGTTTGGGTTTGTTGATCTCTGAAACTCGGTTTTCCTAGTCAGTTTTTAAAATGATTTAAAGATAAATTTGCTTTTAAATTAAAAGAGATGAAAATGGGGGAGAGACAATATTGAACACTGTGACTACCTGGCAGGGCTGAATTAATGATCTGTGTACTCAGTTTGTCCTGCCTTAGTTCCAGAAATCCCTCCCTCCAGCTCTCCCTTGGCTGCATGTTCTGACTGCTGCCTCTCCTCTTTTATGCCATCATGACTGGCTGTGCAGCAGTGTAGCCCACTGTATTAGGGAATTTGCCCAAGTTACTCATCACTGAAGAAAAGGTGGATTTTTCCCTGAGGGAGTTGTCAGTTCACCATGTGGATGCACAAGCCCTTTTTAATTATGCAGGAGAAGGCAGAGACTGCTCCTGTTTGCAGGCGAACTGGCTTAGGCAGATGTAAAGTATTCATGGAACTATGTCATCGGGAACATGCCATCCTCAATTGTTCTTCCTTCTGTGATCGTTGTTCTTCTTAAGTTTAGTGGGAATTCACACTTGTTGAGAAGAAAGGAACCCCAGAAGGAGGTGATCATTGATGTTTTTTTGTCAGAAGGGGCTGCTGGGCTTTGAATCACAGGTGGGGGATGGCTTTACCCAAGGACAGTTGCAGAAAGTCTTCTGTGCTAGTTTCTTACATCCCCCACCTTTGCTGCAGGAACACTGCTGCTAGGGCAGCGGTGCTGCGTACTGAAGCATTTTATGGCCTGGTGTATTCAGGAGAAATGCTGTTAGTTTCAGCTGTCTCAATATGCCAGTTAGCAAATGTTTGGGGTTCTGCAGCTGAATGGATCTGGATCTTTGCAGTTGGGAGCAACAGTCACCACAGTCAACCCTGTGTAAACTATTCCCACTTAGAACCTGTGTGCAAAGGTGAGCTACTTCCCTTGACTTCTGAAGCTCTCAGTTAAGCAGCTGGCGTCTTTGTTCTCAGGTATATGTACTTCACCAACATGCAAGAGCGAGCTCCCAAGATTGAGCGTGCAGCCCTTGATGGGACAGAGAGAGAAGTGCTCTTTACAACTGGGTTGATCCGACCAGTAGCACTGGTGATTGACAACAAACTTGGAAAGCTTTTCTGGGTGGATGCAGATCTGAAGCGCATCGAAAGCTGTGACTTGTCAGGTATGTGGTATGCAGCATGCAGTTAAACATTTGGAGCAGTGTGTGTGTATGTATAGGACATCATTCCCTCTTTGATACTGACGCCAGTAACTTCTTCTACTTCTACAGTTGCCAGTTCTGTTCAGGCAGCCACAGCTAATGAAGCTGGTGGGCTTCTGTCTTTGATGTGATTGGAATAAACGTGTCTGTAATGATTGCCACTCTCCAAGAGGGACATTTGAGTTTTTATATGTTCTGAAAGCAACTCTTGCAAGACCGGATTTAAATACCGGTGCCAGTCATGGCACCCCTAAATCAGTCCCTCATTTTATTTTCTTGTGGTTTGAGAAGTTCGCAAAACTTTTCAATTTTTCTTCCTCTGGAGCTTACAGCCTACTAAATCAAGGTAGCTTGACGAACAAACGGAAGAGGAGCAGCTTTCTTCTAAGACAGATGATAAGGCAGCTCATCCGGAATACCAGCATTGCAAAACAGTGGAGAGATGTCAGTTCATTGCACTTTTCCCATATTAGTAAAATAAAGCATTGCTCCACATCCACAGCGATAGCATCTCATGGTTCTTACAGAGCACAGTTCATCACTGAATTCTCAAAGCAGTTGACAGTGCTGAAAAAACGGAGAAATGTGCAGCATAGCACAGATGATCCAATGTCCGTGTTTTCTTACTTGTGATTCATTCTCTCATCACCTGTATTTGAAGAAATGAAACTCCTAAAGGAAGTGCAGGAAGAAGTGAACTGGTGTCAGGGAGTAGAAGCTGGGCTGCTCTAGTGATTGGCAGCTGCCATAAGGGCCAAGCCTCCAATTTTTGGTGGCCCTTCTCTTCTTCCCATGTAGTCATATCCCTTCCCTTGTGTTGTAGTGAGGTAATGAACTAAAATAGGTGAAAATTGTTCACTTTTTAAAAGGACAGTTCAGTTTTGAGCACCTAGAATTGACTCAAGGTCAGACTCGGGCCTGTTCTGCCACAGGGGATGAAAACGTGAAATTGGGCTTGGGAAGGTAAAGTAGCCCATGCCTTTTATTAGTCATCTAGCTGAACAGGGAGTTATTGTCAAACTACATGTGTAGCCACAAAATGTCCAATCCAGAACAGACATCAGAGAATCTAGAAAAATCTTCAAGAGAAACTTGACCTGAAACAACCCATGTTTGAAAAAGAAAAGGTTGACAGAGTGGGACACATGACGCAGAATGCGTCAGAGGTGCTGAGAGGGTTTTGTCTATTGACGAAAAGAGAAGTGCTGTGGAAGGAGTGCCAGCAGTAAAAGGAGAGGAGGTTAAAGGAGCATATCATGCAGGCACTGGGGCTGAAGTGATATCCACAAAAGCCGGAGGGAGAGAAGAGGTACAAAGGAAGACTGAGGGGAAGTCATATGGCTTGGGAGAGGGGAAATGCACCTGTGAGCATTTAACGAATTGAGAAGGGAGGAGAGGACCAGTAACTAGCGCTGCTACAGATTAAAAAGGTGACCCCCATGTGACAGGAAGCCATATTACTTAATGAAGCTGTAGCATACAACGGACCTAGCTGTGGTGAGGTTGTTTACTTGTATGTGCATAAGCATTCTCTTTTCCCCTTGGATTTAGCATGCACGCAAGGCTGAGTCACAGCTAGCAGGCAAGGGGGGCACAGGAGGTGGGTGTTTCTTGCTGGTCCTGCTACAGGTTGGAAGATGGACTGAGTCCTTGCATAGTAGAGCGTAAAAGGCAGAGCAGTCTGTATGTTATTGTTTTAGATCTAAGTCTTGACTAAATAAGACCTGAGAAAAGGACTTAGGTAAAGTGATGTATGAATAAATCAGCAGCCAGGCCATCACAGTCTGGTGGTTTGTGTCCTGTGGTTGCAATTTCCTTTGTATGTGATATGCATTCCTCCTGTTCGTGACATGGAAACTCCATATAAGCATATGTTTGAATACTGAATCTATATTTTAATCCAATGCTTTCTATCTTTTTACAGGGAAAACTAAACTTTCTCTTGTTAATATTGAAACAAAACTTTTAATGCATGTTTATTTGATGGGGTCACAGCTAAAGAATCAAACCCTATGGGCAACGTAAAGGGGAGGAAAGCTACAGGACTAGAAGAAAGCAGTAACTAGAATCTCTGTATTGTGTAGCCAGAGAACTATGGTTATATTTGATCCAGTTGAGCTCACTGTAGTTTGATCCATTGAGCTGTTGATTTTTTTTTTTAATAACTTATTTTAAAATATTTTGCGGTCTTGTATCACAACTTCAGAAGAAATTTGACAGCCATTTTTGTTGGCTTGAATTAGTTCCTCTAAAAAGTATTTATTGAGTTATCACTTTTAAATGGGCCTATACTAGCAAAAGGATTTCTAGTGTATATTGAAGCTGCTGAAAAAATTGGACCAAAATTGTATGTAGTGTCCTTCATGCCAATTAGGCAGTTCCAGACAATCTTATTCCGTCACAGACTTGGGGACATGACATGTTTATGGAGGTTTCTGAAGCTTTCACTACACCCTGATAGCTAATAGCAGCCTGCTAAATCCTCAAGTGTCCAATGCTTAACTTTCAGAGAGGGCTGAAAAAGCTACAAACCTGTCCATAGAGCTGACATTTTTCATTGCAAGGTTGTTGGGTTTTTCAGTTGGAGCTATTGATGCTTTTCAGACATTCATAAAACATTTGCAAATAACTTGTCTGCCACATCAGTCAATTAACAAGTTTTGTTTTATATTATTGTTGAAGTGACTGGAAAAGCTATAAAACTACTGAGGTGAAAACATACTTTGTTTTCAAATAGACTTTAAACAGAGCAATTGGGTATCCTTCCAGCTTAATGTTCTTTACATTTAAGTGTTAATTTCAGTCTTGCAAAGACTACGCGTCTGTTTCATTCCGGTAACCAAAGTAATTACTAGGGAATTCAACACTTGCAACATGTTTTTTTCCTTTTTTTTTTTAAGCGTATCTGTTGAAAATATCCTTTTGTTCATTCAAATAGTTCTTCATTTTTTTCATTCTTCTAAACAGCAATTTAATGGTGTCATCCAGTGCTATAGGTGCCCTTTGCCTCTCCTTTTAAAATTATTAATCATTTGGACTGTCGTTTACTCAAGATCAAATCCAACATAATTATAGTATAGATCAATCACCTTATCCAGTGTTGTCTCCAGCAGCTTCCGAAATCACCAATGTTCAGCTTTTTATAGATAAGGGAGGAAAAAGATGATGCTTGAAAGTATATCCCAAAAACCATTAATGTGGCCTGTTTGGGAGGCTGTTCAAAGAGGCTAGGATTGTAGCAGGACTGCTGGCTTGGGAGTGCCACCTGACACCTCATGTCTTTGTGATTTCAGGGTGCCTTCAGGATACCAGCTTGCCTTTTATTTCTAAATGGATGTGACCAATTTAGTGCTTAAAAAACATGAAAACAGAAGGATTTTTGTTTTTTTTATATCAAGTTGTAAATGAGGCTTTCCCATTCTTGTTGTATCTTGAATGCAGCTGAAACTTGTGCTTTTGGGTCAAAGTTTAACCCAAGAGTCTGGCAAAAGAACGGTCGTGTTTGATGGTTTGATGGTCGTGTTGCTGAAGTTCGTAGATGCTCAGCAGGTTGCAGAGCAAACGAACAAAGTGCCCTGTGCTTTGTTCACTGAGTACCTTCTTCTGTCAAAGTGTTACATGTTTAATAGTATTTCTAAATTTTAAGATCTGTACATTTAGGAGAAGAGAAAGAATGTGTCAGGAATTGCGCTGCTAGAGGGTAGTACTAAGGGTCAGATTTAGCGCCCATTTAGAGAAACCAGTGCATCTGCTCTGTTCTGCATATGGCATTACAAGAGAAAAATCCAGTGGTACCTTGGAAGGGTGTGCTGTAACAGATGCAGCAGATTACAACCAGGACTGTGCTATTGTATACAGTTTCTGCGTGTTCCTTCTGAAAATGAAATGAAACAGGTGTCTTGCTCATTGGTTTGGAAGCAAAATGTATTCAGGGATAAAGAACTAAAACCTCAATTGCAAGTACATGAATTTCTGACCTCTCTACACTCTACTTTCTAAATTTCATTTGAATATATGCTGGGCAGCGTTCATCAGGGCAGTAAAGCAAGAGTCATTGTAGGCAGTAATTTTATGTGCAAAATTAATAGAATCTGTAATTGAAGTAAATGTTACGTTATTATGCTTGGCTGAGCTCTATGTAATTTATGCAGCAAATTAGTTGAATCTAGTGCTCATTAGCATTTTTATTATGTATCCAGATTCTATAATCTCATTTTGTGTAGATATGCAAAACTTCTGTTGTTGTTTTTTTGGTTTTTGTTTTTGTTTTGTTTTTAATTCAAGCAGGCATAAGGTCTTTATTCCAAAATGAAACACCAGAGCAGAAGTAGCACCAAGTTACAATTTTGTTTTGCAGTCTTCATTTTTAAAATCAAATATATCTGGTGCATACATAGGTATGCACAGCCTAAAAACGTCTTCTGTGAATTAATAGAATAATCTGGAATCTCTTGTTCACCCTAGGCAAGCATAACAAAAGCAACAACTAAATGCCACTAAGTGTAGTGCAGCACATGATAGAAAGACTGCAAGCAATTAAAATTAAAAGCAGTCATAAATGCGTTTTTCTTTAACCAGATTTTTATGTATTGATTGAGACTTATTTTGCAGAGCAGTAAACCTGAGCGTTTGATGATGTTCCTGTTTAAAAGCATCTTGAGTTATGTTCCATTTTTCCTAAACATGGAGCTTAGGTTTTCTGCTTGGTTACTGAAGAAAAAAAGAGAAGTTGAAGAAAGAAGTATGGTTGTTAGAATATGAGCTTTTTTTGTGATCATCATCTCTGAGGATATGATACAGCATATGACAGGATTTGGGTGCTTGACTTGTTTTGCATGGTTACTGTGTTTTATGTGAGCAATGGCAGTGAAGCTAATTGCTTCTATTTCACTCTTGCTTGTACATTCCAACAAAGTGTACTGCTAGGTGTGTGAATATATTGTAAAAATAAAATAATAATAATAAAAAAAAAAAAATAGTAATTGGCCCAAGAGCTAAGTCTGTATCTGTGACACAGATATTCTGGAACTGTGGTTTAACTCGGCAGGCAGCTAAGTGCCACACAGCTGTTCACTCACCCACCCACATCCCAGTGGGACAGGGGAGAGAATTGAAAAGAAGAATGGGAGAACTCATGGGTTGAGACAGTAAAGACAGCTTAATAAGAAAGAAAAGGGAAAGAAAAGTAAAATAAAACAAAAGAATAAGCAAAACAAACAAAATTGCACAATGCAATTGCTCACCACCAGCCAGTCCCCAAGCAACATCAGCCCCCCTGGCCAGCTCGCCCCAGTTTGATGGTAGAGCACGTCACCATGCATGTGGAACATCCCTCCGGCCAGTCTGGGGCAGCTGTCCTGGTCCTGTCCCCTCCCAGCTCCTTGTGCCCCCAGCCCCCTCGCTGGCAGGGCAGCAGGAGGTGCTGAACAGTCTTTGGCTCTGTAGTCACTGCTCTGCAACAACTAAAACATCGGTGTTACCAACATTATTTTTATCCTGAATCCAAAACACAGCACNAAAAGAAGAATGGGAGAACTCATGGGTTGAGACAGTAAAGACAGCTTAATAAGAAAGAAAAGGGAAAGAAAAGTAAAATAAAACAAAAGAATAAGCAAAACAAACAAAATTGCACAATGCAATTGCTCACCACCAGCCAGTCCCCAAGCAACATCAGCCCCCCTGGCCAGCTCGCCCCAGTTTGATGGTAGAGCACGTCACCATGCATGTGGAACATCCCTCCGGCCAGTCTGGGGCAGCTGTCCTGGTCCTGTCCCCTCCCAGCTCCTTGTGCCCCCAGCCCCCTCGCTGGCAGGGCAGCAGGAGGTGCTGAACAGTCTTTGGCTCTGTAGTCACTGCTCTGCAACAACTAAAACATCGGTGTTACCAACATTATTTTTATCCTGAATCCAAAACACAGCACTATACCAGCTACTAGGAAGAAAATTAACTCTATCCCAGCCAAAACCCTGACAGAAGTGCTCACGGTTATAAATAACAGAGCATGTCAACATGAGAGTGTTCATGGCTGGCTGACCAGCCAGCGTACATGAGGATGAGCTGTGTTTCATGTTGGATCTGCTTGCCCTCGTAGTAATTTGTTGCATTTACCTGAGGTGAAGCTCAACAAGCACAGCCTTGGTCTGCATAGGCAAATGGAGCCATTGACCTTACAGTTAACCGTTCATTCTGAAATTAATATACTGGCGCTGGCTTTAGAAACCCTGAAAATTACCTCAGAGCGTGTTTCAAAAAATAGCGGTTTGTTTTGTTTTGTTTGGTTGGTTTTGTTGGTTGTTGTTGTTGTTGTTGTTGTTGTTGTTGAAATGAGTTAAAAGTTGTTTCTGTTGATCTCAGGTGCTAACCGTGTGACCCTGGAGGACTCCAACATCCTTCAGCCAATGGGACTGACTGTGCTGGGGAATCACCTGTACTGGATTGATCGTCAGCAGCAGATGATTGAGAGAGTGGAGAAAACTAATGGGTACAAAAGGACTAGAATTCAAGGCCGAATTGCTCACCTAACAGGCATTCATGCTGTGGAAGAACTTGATATGGAGGAATTCTGTGAGTTTATTTAAATATCTGATATTTCTCATTCAAATGTCTGATATTTCTCATTCTTGGCCACTGTCTCTCAAACTCCTTATCCAGCTGCATGTTTTAATAATATTGCCCTGTGGGCTTTAAGTTAAGCCATGGAATGCTTTCAGCTTGGAGGGGTGGGACTCTAGAAGAGGAAGAGAAACAAGTTTCTCATTCTTGTCCAGAGGAGTCCTTCTGCACAGCTAGAATATGTGACTTCACAGCACGTTAGTTACCTGCTTTGCACAAGCTCACATGATACTGAATTCACTCTAAAAGCTGATTAGAATTATGGTTGTTAGTTTTTAAAGTACAACTGGGTAACAGAGTTGGAAAAACCTTTAAAAAGAAAGGAAAGGATAGTATTTGCCTTTTCTCGAGGCGTTTCAGACACATTTGTAAAGCATGACTGGTTTGACTCGACATGACTGATGATGTAAAAGCCTCCAGTAAGGGAGGGAGAATGGGCAGGAAGCTCCTAAAATTGTGGATGTGGAATTTCTCTCTGATCAGAGGTGGAGCCTTTTTAGGTGCTACCTTCTGAAAGGGGTCCCTCATGTTGGACCTTATTTTTCTGGCCTGTCATCTCAGTTCCTGTGCTCTGAGGGAGAGTGCAGAATCCTCCCGAAGTAGTCACTCCTGAGAGTGACAACCTGCAGCTCCTCCTGCTTACCAGCCCTGCCGAGACTATAAAAGCGCAAGCTAGATGTGGAAGACAAAAGGCCTCTTTAGACTTTGTTGCCTGCGATGAGTTGAACTTCACATATGGCTTCTCTGTAGGATTAATCTCTAATGGGTACTTGAGGGACAGCAGAAACCCTTTGTCCATTCTTACGCTGACTTCTTCAGAGAAACATGCTGGTGTGATAGCTGCCTCAGGATGCGCAACGGTCACAGGGAGAGAAACAGTGAACGCCTCTAAATGAACCCAGTCTCTTTTACATTTCTCCCCCTTCGGGGCATGCTGAATGCAGGGTGAAGAAGCTTACGTTTACTTTATCTTTGGTGNACATCAGCCCCCCTGGCCAGCTCGCCCCAGTTTGATGGTAGAGCATGTCACCATGCATGTGGAACATACCTCCGGCCAGTCTGGGGCAGCTGTCCTGGTCCTGTCCCCTCCCAGCTCCTTGTGCCCCCAGCCCCCTCGCTGGCAGGGCAGCAGGAGGTGCTGAACAGTCTTTGGCTCTGTAGTCACTGCTCTGCAACAACTAAAACATCGGTGTTACCAACATTATTTTTATCCTGAATCCAAAACACAGCACTATACCAGCTACTAGGAAGAAAATTAACTCTATCCCAGCCAAAACCCTGACAGAAGTGCTCACGGTTATAAATAACAGAGCATGTCAACATGAGAGTGTTCATGGCTGGCTGACCAGCCAGCGTACATGAGGATGAGCTGTGTTTCATGTTGGATCTGCTTGCCCTCGTAGTAATTTGTTGCATTTACCTGAGGTGAAGCTCAGCAAGCACAGCCTTGGTCTGCATAGGCAAATGGAGCCATTGACCTTACAGTTAACCGTTCATTCTGAAATTAATGTACTGGCGCTGGCTTTAGAAACCCTGAAAATTACCTCAGAGCGTGTTTCAAAAAATAGCGGTTTGTTTTGTTTTGTTTGGTTGGTTTTGTTGGTTGTTGTTGTTGTTGTTGTTGTTGTTGTTGAAATGAGTTAAAAGTTGTTTCTGTTGATCTCAGGTGCTAACCGTGTGACCCTGGAGGACTCCAACATCCTTCAGCCAATGGGACTGACTGTGCTGGGGAATCACCTGTACTGGATTGATCGTCAGCAGCAGATGATTGAGAGAGTGGAGAAAACTAATGGGTACAAAAGGACTAGAATTCAAGGCCGAATTGCTCACCTAACAGGCATTCATGCTGTGGAAGAACTTGATATGGAGGAATTCTGTGAGTTTATTTAAATATCTGATATTTCTCATTCTTGGCCACTGTCTCTCAAACTCCTTATCCAGCTGCATGTTTTAATAATATTGCCCTGTGGGCTTTAAGTTAAGCCATGGAATGCTTTCAGCTTGGAGGGGTGGGACTCTAGAAGAGGAAGAGAAACAAGTTTCTCATTCTTGTCCAGAGGAGTCCTTCTGCACAGCTAGAATATGTGACTTCACAGCACGTTAGTTACCTGCTTTGCACAAGCTCACATGATACTGAATTCACTCTAAAAGCTGATTAGAATTATGGTTGTTAGTTTTTAAAGTACAACTGGGTAACAGAGTTGGAAAAACCTTTAAAAAGAAAGGAAAGGATAGTATTTGCCTTTTCTCGAGGCGTTTCAGACACATTTGTAAAGCATGACTGGTTTGACTCGACATGACTGATGATGTAAAAGCCTCCAGTAAGGGAGGGAGAATGGGCAGGAAGCTCCTAAAATTGTGGATGTGGAATTTCTCTCTGATCAGAGGTGGAGCCTTTTTAGGTGCTACCTTCTGAAAGGGGTCCCTCATGTTGGACCTTATTTTTCTGGCCTGTCATCTCAGTTCCTGTGCTCTGAGGGAGAGTGCAGAATCCTCCCGAAGTAGTCACTCCTGAGAGTGACAACCTGCAGCTCCTCCTGCTTACCAGCCCTGCCGAGACTATAAAAGCGCAAGCTAGATGTGGAAGACAAAAGGCCTCTTTAGACTTTGTTGCCTGCGATGAGTTGAACTTCACATATGGCTTCTCTGTAGGATTAATCTCTAATGGGTACTTGAGGGACAGCAGAAACCCTTTGTCCATTCTTACGCTGACTTCTTCAGAGAAACATGCTGGTGTGATAGCTGCCTCAGGATGCGCAACGGTCACAGGGAGAGAAACAGTGAACGCCTCTAAATGAACCCAGTCTCTTTTACATTTCTCCCCCTTCGGGGCATGCTGAATGCAGGGTGAAGAAGCTTACGTTTACTTTATCTTTGGTGGGCAGTAGCCAATAAAGTTTCTCCCCTCCACCTGTGTTCCACCCTGCCCTGTGGAAAGATGGAGAGAGCGAGACTACAGTATGGCAGAACGAGGGAGTGCAAGTCTGAGGTCCAGAGTGGAATAATGCTTCCAGTATATGAATGGCTGGGGGTAGAAGTCTTATGTAGGGAGGGTACACTTACGTCTAATGGCTTAATTTTCAGAGGAGGTGTTTCCACTTAACAACCCTCTGTGCCATGTATATTACTTTCTCTGAGAGCTGAAAGTATTTTCAAGCTTGCGAAGGTGGATAAGCTATTGGAAACAAGGTAGCATAAATACTTAAGCTGTAGTCAATTCTATGTGCAAATCCTCATCCAGATGTTCTTTTTCCTTTCACAACACCCAGTTTTTCTTCTTCGGTGCCATTTCTCATATTTTAGTGCATTTCAAAGGTGGTGCTTAATGATACAAAAATAATTTTTCTTTGAATCTCAGCACTGTTTAAAAAAAAAAAGAAAAAGAGAGAGAGGACTTTATATCCCATGTGTTTTTAAGAATTTTTTTTTTATGGCAAGAGTAATGTTTCTTCTGAGTCACGCTGAAACGAATCACTTCTTACATCTGAAATCTATCCAACATAGGTGACTTCTGTTACAACAGGGGGAGTAAAATACATATGCACATGTGTGCGTGTCCACACAAGTATACACGAGTGCACTTTTTCTGCTAGCAACCCATGCCTCAAACAGTAGTGTCTCCAACACTATGTTAAATTGATGAATTTGTTAAAGGTGAGAGCAGACTGCTGAGAAGCCTGAACAGATGGAAAACAACTTTGGCACAGAAATAATATCTATACCGTTTCTTCCCTGTGGAAATTCTTGGTCCTTACTGGTAGTAAAGAATGCATTGTACAGTGGCATCACAAATAATGTAGGCTATAGCCTCATGGATCGCTCCAGCAGATGCTCAGTTGTCAGCGCACTTACGGCACGAGATAAGCACACAGGAGAGTGGTTCTGTTCTCACTCAGCTGGGCTGGGGTCTTCAGACAGTGACTTCAGCTCTCTGTGCCTGTTTCTCATCCAACTAACGTTAATTTAGTTTGATTCCATTAGAAGCTCTTGGGCACTCAGTGCTTCAGAATAACTGATTTGGTAACACAGCCATGTAGCTTCCTGTTTTTATAAATAAATATCAAGTTTGTGTGTGCTTATATTACAGTTTTGTGAGTAACGGCGAAGTGGTGGCGAGGTGTGTTGGGAGGGTGAGGGGTAGGGCTGGGTATTAAGAGGTCTCAGAGATTAGAGGAGAACTTCTGGGGGCTGGCATTCTGCAGTAACATATTCTTGATGTCCGGCTACTCTAGAAATGCAGATAGGATGTCTGGGTGCACCTCAAATGTGACCTCCTCAAATCTGCTTGCTCACTTCTCTTCACCTGAGCTCCCAAATTCATTTTACCAGTCCTTTAAAGGTCTCCGTATCACTGTGACTGGGAGAAATGTAGTCCTCATGAAGTAGTAAATCAACTTTTGAGCACGGAACTGAAAAATTCTGCATTTATCTTCCTATGAATGTCAGTGAAATCTTATTTACTCAAACAGAAGTGGTTTATGAGCGGTTTTGTGAGTTTGCCTTAGCTAATAGTTAGGAATTTTTATGCTAATACTCCTATCTGTATGTTTCTCCAGCTGCGCATCCATGCTCACGTGACAACGGTGGGTGTTCGCACATCTGCATTGCCAAAGGGGATGGGACTCCAAGATGTTCATGCCCAGAGCACCTGGTGCTTCTACAGAATCTCTTAACCTGTGGAGGTGAGCTATATTTAACAATACTGCTAAGAAGTTTACATTAAAAACAAACAAACAAAAAAACGGGGATTGAGGGAATGTAAACTTAGAACCAACAGAAAATCAGATTTGGTCTTGACTATGTCACAAGCTGACCCACTGCTAGGTCTTGAGAACTCTTTCTGGGGAAAGGTATTTTCAAAAATAACTGAATGAATGAAGTCAGTGATCAAAAATCAATTGGTAACTGATGCAAGAAACTTGCCCCCCCAATGTATTTGTGACTTTCATGTGGTATAAAATTATATGAACTTTCTGCAGGAGGTTGCATTCAAATCCAGAATGTGGATTTACACACAGTGTTTTCCTAGACATGATGTGCTGCATGATGCCTTAAATGTGACCTTTGATTCTTCTACCAACTGTTTTCTGCTTAATTTTTTGGACATACATGACTCTTCATTGTGTGTAGAACACTCTTGTTAGACCTTAAAATAGTTGCATCTTCTACTGAGATTTTTTGATTGTATGATGTGACAGGTTTGTGCTATAAAAAATGCTTATAACATGATGCTGAATCAACCAACAATGGCCTAGCAGCAGAAATTGTGCATATGATTCCCACAGTACTCCAATCTTCAAATGAATTTGACCTGATAACATGGAACATTGTTTTGTCTAGTTAATGAGAGGTAGACCAAAAGCTCAGTTGTAGTCCTTTTTAATTAAGGTAGCTCTTGTCTTTCTACATGGTGGACTTTCCCTTTAGACTTCCCTTTCATGGTCCCAAGATTTTTGAAAATTGTTACCTTACTCTTGCAGAGGGGATTTAAAATGGGGGAAAAAATATTTCTTTTTGGGAGGTATCCTGTGTTCAACCATTTGGCTCTTTTGGTCCTCTTGGCTTTTTTTATGTATTCATTTTCCTGTGGATTTCGTTTTTCTGGCTGAGCTCTGACCTCCCATGGGACAGTCCTTTCCATTATAAACTGTTTTCTTTCCCATGACCACAACATGCTATGTGGTTTCAGAGTAGTGGCAGTTACATCTGCAAGGGGAAAAATAAAACAATCTACTTATATTTCTTGCTGTACTTTTGTTGGGAAACATGGCCAATGAGAGATAATGTCCCACTGCTTTGTTATCTTCCCCTATAAATCTAAAAATTAAGGGGCCTTCCTTTCAGTCTCTGGTTTTTGTTTGTTTTTATTCTAATCCTTCAGTAAGCTTCCAACAGCTTTTTGATCTATCTGGTCTGCAGTAATAGCAGCCCATAGCAAGTATTTCAAAATAGATTAATAGCTGTTTTTGCTGGAGAACATTTGTCCATGAACCCTCATGAACACTCTTGACAAGTTTTTAAATGCAACCTTGTGCCTGCCAAATGAAACCATAATGTGGCTCTAGATGCAGAAGTAGTAATTTTTCTGTTGAATTATCTAAACAGGACACTCCTATCAAAATTAATTCAGGAATTATGTTGATGTGTGTGTCTGGCATTTTTATCTTATCTACAACTGCCAGGTCACCAGTTATATTTGTAATCCTCAGTATTGCTACACCAAATAACTCAGAAACTTAGAAATCGTAAGATTTTGAAAAAGCGAACACATCTGGATTTTTACTTGCATTTTTGTTTTTCAAGCTCTTGATTTTACTTGAGTCTCATTCTTGAACATTTCTCCTTAATGAAGGAGAACAGCAGAACTTTAAAAATGGTTTGCATTTTTACAGAAGAACTTCAGTCCAGGCATAAGCATGTTTTTCTCCATCTGTGGAAAAAATCCATCACATTTTTACTCTGTCAAAAGGGCTAAAATTGAATGTGCACATGTGCTTTGTTTTCTCCTTCTCCAGAGCCTCCAACTTGTTCCCCAGACCAGTTTACCTGTGCAACTGGAGAAATTGACTGTATCCCAATGGCATGGCGGTGTGACGGATTTCCAGAGTGCGATGACCAGAGTGATGAAGATAGTTGCCCCATATGCTCTGCTTCCCAGTTCCAGTGTGAAAAAGGACAGTGTATTGATGCACATTTGCGGTGTAATGGAGAAATTGACTGCCAAGATAAATCTGATGAAGTGGATTGTGATAGTAAGATTAATTTTCCTTAACTCTTGGCTCTAACATGAGCACCTATTTGGGATTCTAACTATTCTTTGTATACATTTATGATTTTTAGTTTCAAATGGGGAAAAACAGCCTTCCACATAAGCCTAGCTAAGTTATCTACTGATTCTGTTTTTCTCTATGCAGTGAACCTTCCAGTGGTGCTGATTACTAGCCCTCATAGGACTATCTCTTTACCCATCATTTAGTATGCTTTGACTTCACAGAGATTCCAAAGTTAATTAACAAATCCGTTTTACTGAAACAGAGGCTTCTGGATATAGATAAGAAATTTAACAGTCACTTAGCAGAGTTAGATTTGATAGGGTAGTATAAGATAGTATAGACTATGTAAGGCCTGATAATATGTTGAGTTATCTCATTTTTTAACATGGCAGGTGATCAGCTACACTTTATTAGTTGTTGTAAAAGATCCTTGCTGATTTGTTCCCAGTGGGACCAAACTTACAAAGGATGTGGCGTTACCAGGATCAGAATTTTATTTTAGTCCCACTAAGTAGGATGTATGACAAGAAGAAGGAAAAATCAGAGAAATGCAGATTGGAATTTTACCTACTGCAGCAAAACAGGTGTTTCTGGTGCCTACCTGTTTATAATATAAAATGCATTGTGGCTCAGATCTTTTGGCTTTCTTAAGATCCTCAAACACTCCCATGCAAGTAGCACTTAATATTTTCTTTCCTTCTGTGCAGCAATTTGTCTACCCAATCAGTTCCGATGTGCCAGTGGCCAGTGCATCCTCCTGAAGCAACAGTGTGACTCCTTTCCAGATTGCATTGATGGTTCTGATGAGCTCATGTGCGGTGAGATGTCTTTGCTTAAGATTCAAGTGCTCTGTTTTCAGATGTAGTACTTTACAACTGTGTGTAGAGCCCCAGTCCCTGCACAGTAATATTCTTTCAGGGAAGCCCAAGTGAATCTTGGCCCTATACTCTCACAGTTGTATTTGGCTGCTAAATACACTCATGCTCTTCCATTGATCTGTGTGGCAAAAGAGCGTGAGGTTGCAGCATGGTACTGCATGTCTGCAGTGCCATTATTCAAGGTAATGCAATAACAGCAGTAGTGAAGATGAACTGAAATCCTGATGTTACTTCAGGCTAGTTCTAAAATCCAGTATGGGATAATGCTGCCTTGTTTGGATATGCCTTCAGATCCACACCCAGGAGGACCTGATTCCGCTACGTCCTATTTCACTAAGTTCCTTGAAGCTTGCATAGCTGCTGCTAAGCTTGGGGTAGCTTTTAAAAATATGCAGCCCTATCCACTGCAATTACAGGGTCAAGCTGGAGGCTAATTATGTGGAGCAACTAACATGCAGTGAGCGAATGTCCACAAGAAACCACAAGCTGGTCTCTTAAAGCGGAGGTAGGAAAAGAATATAAGGAGAGACCTTGTTTTTTCTGGACAAAATGTTACTTTGCGTTCTCGTGGCAGTAGGAGGCATATGCAAGTTACGGGCATGCTGACAGCAGTTGCTGTGTTGGTGCTTAGCTGTGTCTGTTATTCTGCAGTCTGAAGTGGACAGTAAAATTTACCTATTTGTGCTCTGCTTCTACATTCCCTTTTTTTTTTTATATCATCTGGATGACTAGTGCATGAAGTTTTCATGCAGTGGGGCAGATTAAGGGAGCATATGGTGGTAGCTCATGAGTGGTTTAGCAAAATACTTGGAACATAGCATTTTAGAACAAAAGTAACTAGACATGCTGATCTGTCTGTAACTCATTCTAAACAAACACCTTGTGTTGGGTTTGTGTAGAGGAATGCTGCACATTGCATAATAGTGTTGCCCCCAGGACCCTGGCTAATTCTGAGGTTTTTGATATTGTAGCATCTTGTCAGATTTGAAGCATGGAAGGCAGTTTTCAGAAGCTGTGCCACTGTTGTGGTCAGAGGAGGGGTCACCAGGTCTGGTCAGGGTAACCTGGTTTCTTCCTTCCATCTTCTGGGTGGGTACAGCAAGGAAAAGTGTATTTCATGAGCAAGAGTGCTGAAAAGATCCCAGGTGGTAGACAGAAAAAAGGCTAAAAGAATGGTGACAGAAGAATCTGTTTAGCTCTCTTTTTGGAAATTTCAGACTGAACATGCTTTTCGTGATTTTCCCGCATCTTCCATTTATCTCACAGCCCTCATCCAGTTCCCCCCAGTTCACTGGATATTGTAAAGCCACTTTTTCCTTTTTTTTTCTTTTTTTTTTNTTTTTTTTTTTTTTTTTTTGTGCACTTGGCAAACTTTTATGCTGCCAAGTTAATGCAGCTGTTTCCTGTTTGCACTTTGAGTCCAGTCCTGCAGTGAGGTCTTAACTGATTTAAATGAGTCTTTATGGAGACATAAGACTGTCTCTTCTGGAGTCTGTTTGTGAGACAGAGCATTCTGTGGTTTCTTGCTTGACTGGGGGAAAAAAGTTAAGTAGCGAATAAAAATGATTGCTACTTTCAGGATAAGGATCTTGCATTCAAAAGAAGCTAGATTTAACCAAAAATGAGAGTTTTGTTTTAAATTAGCTAATTTGGGAATATATTTTAATTTTGGCTTTGCCTTTTTTGTGGTATCATATCTGCACTAATCTGCCTATTTAAAGGTTAGGTCCTTGGTTGACACAAAAGCTGTCATGCACTAATAAGTAAGAGAGAAATGAATTCTTGATGTTGAGCTGTTAAAAGTTTATTGATAGATCTTTGTTTCCTTTATCTTCCGTCTCAAATTTCAGTTCTTTTGCATTCCCTTCATCAGAAGGGCAAGCGTTTGGGATGTGTTCCCCATAGTCAATGGGAGATAAGGTACATAGCTCATCTCAAATAACGCAACACTTTTTATTATTTAACACTGGGCTGCGTAGCGGAAAAAGAAATAAGTAGTAGAAAGTATTTGAGATATTCTAGATTGTGTTTTTCTTCCAATTTGTAAGGTTCTTTTTAGAAAACAAGTCACTTAGTGACATTTTAGGAAGGAAAAGTGTTCTATTTTAAGGGCTGTTTTAGCTAGGAAGACATCCACTGCTTCATACATACTGTAGCTTCCGTACCAGTAAAGCCTTTTATTTTTTTAATGCTATTGCTAGCCTAAATGGCTTTTGGGAGTCCAGATACCTCTCTGATTAAGGACTTAATGTTTATGAGTGTCCTATATTCCTAACCCATAAACTTTGGGGATGGGAAGTAAAGAAAACTTTACAGGCTGTTGTTATATCAAGATGATAAGCAGTCCGGTTAAAAGATGAGGTTCTGCGAGGCTGAGTGTCGAGTCCTGCACTTGGGGCACAACAACCCCATGCAGCGCTACAGGCTGGGGGAGGAGTGGCTGGAAAGCTGCCCGGTGGAAAGGGACCTGGGGGTACTGGTCGATAGCCGGCTGAATATGAGCCAGCAGTGTGCCCAGGTGGCCAAGGAGGCCAACAGCATCCTGGCTTGTGTCAGAAATGGTGTGGCCAGCAGGACTGGTGACGTGATTGTCCCCCTGTACTCGGCTCTGGTGAGGCTGCACCTCGAGTACTGTGTTCAGTTTTGGGCCCCTCACTACAAGAAGGACATGGAGGTCCTGGAGCGTGTCCAGAGAAGGGCAACGAAGCTGATGGAGGGTCTGGAGCACAAGTCTTATGAGGGGCAGCTGAGGGAGCTGGGGTTGTTTAGCCCAGAGAAAAGGAGGCTCAGGGGAGACCTTATCACTGTATACAGCTACCTTAAAGGGGGCAGCAATGAGATGCGGGTCGGTCTCTTCTCCCAGGCAACAAGTGGACAAGAGGAGATGGCCTCAAATTGCGCCAGGGAAGGCTAAAGTTGGGTATTAGGAAAAATTTCTTCACTGAAAGGGTTGTGAAGCATTGGAACAGGCTGCCCAGGGAAGTAGTCGAGTCACCATCCCTGGAGGTCTTCAAAAGGTGTAGATGTCGTGCCTGGGGACGTGGTTTGGTGGTAGACTTGGCAGTGCCAGGTTAATGGTTGGACTGGATGATCTTAGAGGTCTTTTCCAACCTAAGTGATTCTGTGATTCTAAGATGAATTGCTAGACAGAAAGGAGAGTACCTTGTTATTACTGCTTTAAGTACATGGAAGGGAGAGAAGGCATGAAGTGTTATGCATTAAATCAGAATATATGGAGTTACAGATGCCTGAGCTTGGTGCAGAGACTTTCAAAGACCCTATGTGAATGACTGTGGGGTGACTGATGTGCTGCACGTGTGCCAGGACAGCATCATATATGTTGCCATATTGCCATGTTTAATGACCTCCTTTTTTTTCCCCCCTCTTTCCAGAAAAAGCAAAGCTAGCCTCAGATGAGCCACAGCCCCACAGCAGTGCTATCGGTCCTGTCATTGGGATAATACTGTCCCTTTTTGTCATGGGAGGAATGTACTTTGTTTGCCAGCGAGTGGTGTGTCAGCGCTATGCCGGGCCCAATAGCCCCTTTCCACATGAGTACGTCAGTGGCACCCCTCATGTCCCTCTTAATTTTATTGCTCCAGGAAGTTCTCAGCATGGCACTTTTACTGGTAAGGATGGTAAGAACCCTAATGAGTACTGTTACATTGTCTGGATTTGAGGTTTTACAGGTTAAGTTTACAGGTTTAATCCCTGCTAGATGCAGGGATTTCAGAGAGCAGAAATGGTGTTGTTGATCTGCTCTGGGTGGGTGTTTTTTTTTTGTAAATCTGTCGTTTGGATCAGATTTGCAAAAACTACTAGATGCATTTCACTAAGCACCTTGACAGATTTTCAAATGCAATTTTTGTCCTAGACTGCATCTGCACATTTATCTAAAAAGTTAGAAAATCTACAATATTTTGTATGTGAAAACATCCCCTTTAACATCCCAGTGTACATAATAAAGCCTGTATTTTGCATAGTATTTCTTGCTTAAGGCCTGCAAAATACCATGAAGGGTAGTGAACCATTCACGGTATTGGCATCTAAGAATGCTTTGTGCCATTCAGAGTCTGAGAGAGAGTTCCATTCTGCTCTTTGTGCCTTGTACTCGGATGTACTTGTTTCTGTCCTGCCCATTCAAAAGTCTTCACACAGCTTTCCCCTGTGTGCTATGGGTGGATATGTTTTTCCGCAGAGGAAAGAAGTGAAGAAGCTTAGGCTACTGTAATACAAAAAAGCAGGGCGTAAACATCCCACCCCAAAGTTACAGCAGCGAACGTGGAAGAACACAAGCAGTCTGGGTGCAGTTTTGCACTCTGGCTGCTCCTTGCCTGAAGTATAATGAAAACATCCCCTTTGGTTTAGTCCATCTCTGAGACAGATTTCCTGTCTGCTTTTGGAAAAGGTATTTATTCTGTCTGTGTTTCAGTCCTTCATCTGTAAAACAGCAAAACTTCTCTACCTTGCAAAGTCATCAAAATGCCAGTTAAAGAATTGTACGCAGATGCTAAGCTGAGGTTGAAGGACTTAAAATGTGCATAAAAGGTTGGGATATTCAGCTAATAGATGACAGCTCAGAAACCTCATATAAACATCAAAGTAAACACTTAAGTGGTGTATTTTAAATTTATTTTACAAATGTAAAATATACTTTTCATAGAGGAAATAGTAAATTCCTAACTATAAAGCCCTGAGAAGAAAGAATATTTCTTAACTATTCAGGAAGCTGGAAAGTGAATGGTCACCTGTAAACCTACAAGACAGGGTCAGAATACAAGAAATCCATATTTCAGTGTGCTTGGAGTCTGCGTCTCCTGTCGGCTGAAAATCAGATACATGATGAAGACAAATGAAAAAATGTGGCTTTTCTATATATAAACAAGATCTAGAGATGTGCTAACTGTTGGTTTCTTCTAGCCATGGTTTTGAAGACGGTCAGATACAGCTTAAGTTTATCCTTTCTTGCATTTTAATAACTGTAGTCAGCTGTTCCTGCTTAAACTGTGTTTTTATGGTTATCGAGAGGTTTTGTGGTGGGAAATAAAACTTGAGGATGAAATCATTGCAGGTGAACTCTTTGCATTGGTGTTTTAAATAGGACTTCAAATTAAAGCTTTTTTAATTAAAGCGAAATATTAGTGGCTTTCATTTATAGCACATCTATACATCCCTAAACTAAGCTGTCATTCTGATTCCTGTTCATATTTGTTAGTTTTTTCTAATTCAGCTACCACAGGTTTTCATGGCTCTGTATTGCAGTGACAAGTTAAAACACCTGAAAATCTTGCCATTGTTGTTAATTCTGAAGAGAAGACGTAGGTTACTAATAGCACAGCGTTTCAAAAAGATAAGTGGTCATGAATGATGGTCACAAATAGGGTTGCACTGCTTGTAATAAATATTTCCCAAGTCTAAAAAAATTTCTGAAAACTTCCAAACTAACCTGTTCCATTAGCAGTGAATATTCTGACAGGAAGAAGCTGAAAAAAAAACATTGGCTGATTTAAGTGTGTCTTGGAGTTAAATAGACTGGAGAATGTTGTCTTCTCCTTTTCCTGTCACCCAGGTTTCCTTCCGTCTTTCTTGTGTTGATTTTCAGTTTAAGCAGTGATTTTTTTTTTCAACAAGAGTAATTACTTTTTGCTCTTGTTCATGTGTTTGCGATTGAATTTCTTTGGATGGAAATGAAAAATTTTCTTAGTTAACAATTTGGGTGGAAAGTTTGGATCAGCTGTTCTGGAGATTCCTTTCTCAGGAAACTGTAAGAGCTGTTTGTGAGGAGCTCAGTGCTGCAGAGACACAATAGGTGGCCTGGGGGTTAGATGTTTTCTTTACATAATATAAAATTGAAAATATGTTATTCCTTGTAATCCTGACGTTTTTATGTAAAAGATCATTCCAAAAGTGACAACCAGTAGAGTTGCATGGGTTTGCCAATCTGTGGATTGGTGTTCTGTTTTGCATTGGTAGATGAAATTGTGGTTTACCTAACCTTGGTTTCCTCTCTGTCTCACTGCAGGCATCTCTTGTGGAAAGTCTATGATTAGCTCCATGAGCCTCATGGGAGGAAGCAGTGGTGCCCCCTTATATGACAGAAATCATGTTACTGGAGCCTCTTCTAGTAGCTCATCCAGCACTAAAGCCACTTTCTACCCACAGGTATGTCTTGAAAATACATACTTGTGAGTTAGATATCTCCCACTTCTGAAGAAAAGGAAGACGAAAATTTTTGCTACTCTGTAGAACGTTAATAACAGTTGCTCTTGGGTGGCCGAGTCCAACACCTGCTGAACTTCAAAAAGGGCTTTGTTTTATTTCATCAAGGTTACACAATGCTATATGGTGTCTAAAACGTTTTGTTAGTAGAGTGATACTCAGCTGGGTTGTTCCTGGGCACTTCTGTTCTTCTGTCTTGACTCCTTTGGAGATGCCACCACCTGTGCTCTTTGTGAACTCCGTTGTCAGTGGCCCAATGACATTTTGCACTGTGTAATGCTACAGGCACGCATAGACTGAAAAGACAAACAAGACATAACAGGAGTGGAATGAAAATGCGTAAGAAATAAGCTCAGCTTGCTCTTTATCTAAAATGTTGATTGTTGATTCAGAAAACCAAGTATGCACACTGGGAGAAAACACTGGTACCGCCAGAGGTTATTATGCTTGGGGTTTTTTTTTCAGCTATAACTGACCTCTATTTCTGGCTTTTTAACTGTTGGAAGTGACAGAATTTTAGTCCCCAAATCAGTTTCATGAGTTCAAAGATGTATAGTATGAATGGAAAAGAAGCTCTGAGAAGCTCTCAGAATATGTAGGAGAGATCAAAGTTTTTGGTTGCCAACATTTTGTCATATGACAGTTTTTTGCCTTAGTGCTTCTGAGCAATAAATCCATTCACTCTTCTGTTTGCACAAGCTTGCAGAGCCAGTCTTCTAGCTGTTGAGGTGGTTTTTCGGTAGTATTTAATTGGGAGCCTACATATCGTGTGGGTGTGTGTGCTTTTGTGTTTGCATGTAAACTGTTATGTAATGCATGGGCATTTTGATTGACAGCGTTTTGCCTGGTGGCAGGTGTGCTCTCTCCTCTTTAAGAAGGGTGAAGATGGAGGAGAGAGGACTGTGAGCTTATATATTGAGAAAGGAAAACTGGCTAGACTTATTTTCTGCATTGGCTTCTCAACAAAGCCAAGCTAGTCACAGCTAGCAGATACTGGAATTCAGCACCCCTCCTAATTTAGTTTCTCGTGCTTCACCAGCATCTCTGAAACTTGCCGAACAATTTCATGCTAGTACCTGATTGTTGTGTCAGTGCCACACTAAAAAGGATGAATAGAAAAAATATGGGTGGGTTTATTTAAAAAAAAAAAAATAGTACTTACATCTTGAAAGACAAAAGTAGCCCAAGAGCTACCTGTGCCATTATGTGGTATCTACATTGGCCCAAACTCTTCCATTGGGCTGCCGGCCTAAACTAACCTGACTGTTACTGGGAACTCTTCTTCCACCCTTTCAATTCAGTGCTATGTGAGCCAGGACCTGCAAGGACAGTATCAGCCCTTCCGTTGGGAAGGGTGGCATGCTGCATTCTGATGCAGAAGCTGTTGTGAGGGCTTTGTAATGCTGATCCAAATGTTTTGGTCAGTTCTACCTGGTAGCTAATTACCCAGCTTTATGTTAACAACAAAGAGAAGCGGTCTGAGCATCTAGGTGCCTTAGCTTCCCCCCTGCTGCCCCACAATTATTAAATACGTCTCAGTAGCACTAATGGATAGTCGGATAGAGACTAGGGAAGGATTGGCAGTTATGCCGGTTTATATAGCTGAACCTGGCCGCAGGCATCCTGGCTGACCCTTTTTGCTATATTTTATCTGAATGTGGTGTTGATACAGCTCAGGATGATAGTAGGAGATTATCCAGAAGTAGAATTCTGGAAGAGATTCTTGGGGTGATTACTTATCATCCCCCCACAGCTGGCAATGTGTGGTATTCAAGCTTGTCTGCCCTCACATGAGTCTGGACGCAGAGCTTGTCAGTATTAGTCACGATACCAGTATTATTGCAGGTACTGACGAGCTCAGCTCAGTGGCCAGGAATCGTTTTGCTAGACACTGCACAGTGAAGACCAGAAGGATGATCTCCACGCCAGTGATCTTACAGCTTTAGGAGAGAAGGGCAGAGGCTGAGGAAGGATGCTGTCGGGGGCACTGTGGCAGGCCGGGGCTCAGCAGAGTGCCCTGGAGGGGCTGCACAGAAGATGCTGACAACAGTAGGAAGGCCGTGCCATCAGCAGCAATGCAACGGTTCTCCGCGTTGGAAGGGATCAAGCACTCTCCTTAGTTTTAGGCCAACGTCCTGCTGGCCATGGCAGAGGTTCTGCTTCCTGCTAGGGGGTGAGAACCGTAAAGGGGTTATACTTATCCTGAATCATAACCAGCTGTTTTCAGTCAGCAGCCATGAATAAGCACACACCCAGACTAGGGCAGGCTTAACTATTTCTTCACTCTTAGGCTCTTGGCGCTGTCAACTGTGCCAAACTGGGCCTCCTGACCCTGCTATTGAATGGGGTATGTTTGAGAGCTGGGGGTGGAACAGACTCTGTTTCCTGTTCGCATCTGCTGAGGATGATGTCAGTCCTTATGTCCAAGGAACTGCATTGAGATTCAGCAAAACTGGGTCCAATTTCCAGCTTTACATCAACCTTCCAGCAGCATAATGGGAATAGCAAGGAAGATAATTCCCTCTGTTATGAGACCTCAGAACACCTGCAGTGTACCTAAGTCCAGAGTAACATCTCATAGTGAACTTGTGATCTTTAAAAATGCATTAATCCACCCAAGCAGCAAGGAGAGGAAACTAAAATAGGATTGAGTGACCTGTTGAAGGCATAAATAGTATGTTCAAAATAAGTAGGGTTGTATAATTAACTCAAACTTAAGTACTGCTTTTTAATCTTCCCAGATCTTGAACCCACCTCCGTCCCCAGCTACTGATCGCTCCCTGTATAATGCAGAGATGTTTTATTCCTCAAACATTCCTTCAACCACAAGATCTTACAGGTATAGCTCAGATAAAAATGTTTGATAAATTTTCTAATGACCTGTCCTTTACTTTTGGATCTTAAGCAAAATGTTTTTGTTCAGACTTTACCTTGTTTTAAAACAACAACAACAACAAAAAACTTTCCCTCTCTTAATAAATGACTGTTCAAATTGAGATTATGCCAGTTGTAACCTTAAATATTGGTTTTGTATCTTATTTTGACGTAACAGGGTTTAGCACCTTCCAATACCGTGTTGCTGATTAAGAATGCAATATATATGCAACATATATATTGCTTTGTAATGGTCCCTTAGCATCCTGTATGGAGAAGTTTGGTGTTTTCTGTTAAAACTCTTTGATGGATTTGACCTATTTGTTAGTTCTTAGTGTGACTGGACTAAATGGTCATGGCGGTCTTCTCTGGCTATCCAGACCCATAGATCTGTCTGGTCAGGGGCTGTAGGTAGTTGTGCCATTCAGATTTAACGCAGCTCAAGTACTTCTTGTTTGGTTTCTATGAAAACCAGAGTTACGGCTCCTATAGAATGAATAACGGCTCTCTTGACTGTGGACACAGAGGCATTCATTTTCAATCTCTTTTTCCCTTTTCCCCAAATTACAACTAACCCATGTGCATTTTCTTTTTTTTCTTTTGCAGGCCTTACCTTATACGAGGGATAGCTCCCCCCACAACCCCATGCAGCACAGATGTGTGTGACAGTGACTATACTACTAGTCGATGGAAGGCCAACAAATACTATATAGATTTAAATTCAGACTCAGACCCTTATCCCCCTCCACCCACACCTCGCAGCCAGTACATGTCGGCAGAAGAAAGTTGCCCTCCGTCTCCTGCCACAGAACGAAGCTATTTTCACCTCTACCCCCCTCCACCCTCCCCTTGTACAGACTCCTCATGACCTCAACAGAAGGACCTTTTCCTGTAAATATTTTTAAATATGAACAGATTTAAAATATATATTTTATGATTTAAAG
>VXAL01017350.1:789552-802245 GCA_013399475.1 Chauna torquata
TTTAAAAAAAAAAAATGTGAATAAAAATGGGTGGGAGGGATGGGGCTGTGAAAATTGTACAGAGGAAGAATATTTATAAAATTGATTTTTTTTAACTTAATTTCTATTCTTTTGTGCCATATTTGCCTTTTTGAAATCATGGAACTGACTTAATCTCCAAAGGATTTGGGGGGAACGTTGAGCCTTTTTGAATTTTGTCACCTTTTTACATGCAAAGTGTATGTAATTTTTTTTTTTACTAATGTGATAAAGGAAAGTGAAGGGGCTTGTGGGAGGAGGAGGCTGAAGAAAGACTGACATTCACAGAGAAGAAAAACATGCTTAAATAGAATTGCTGTCAATATCTCATCCCTTCACCACCACTGGGAGAAAACATGCAGAGGGTGCCACTGTCAGATGCTCCTGTTTGCAAGCGAACTGAATGCTTCCCAGCAGAACTTGTATACTGAGACTTGGATTTTGAACCTCACTCTCCATTTGCTCAGCACTGAACTGGAAGAATGCTGCTTTTAGCCAAACCTTGCAGCTTAGTTAGGCCCACAGTCATCATGTCCTAGCTCATGGCAGTATCACGCTGCATGTGGCCAATTCTGGAACTGATTTTGAGCTAAAAAGATATCCAGCCCTAAAAAAATTGTTTATTAATCGGTGTTTGTAGAAAATCGTATCTGTCTAGCTCAAAAACAAAACATCTGCCATTCAAACAGTTTAGTCATGTCATCAGAATTTTCCACCAAATTAGTTCAGGTTTAGAAGCATAAAAAGCACAGGAAGGAATTAGAGGAGACAAATACTTGTCTTAAAATAATAATAATAATAATAAATCTCCAACAAACTACTGTATTCTCAGGACACCATGATCAGTGAAGTGCTCATGCTTCCAGCTCCTACCAAAAAACCCTTTTGTGAATGGGGGCTAGGATCAGTGCCTTTCACAATACAGAAGATAAATTTTTGCTTTGATTCTTCTCTTGCTGTAACAAAAGGGATTGGGTGTTGTATGGCACTTTGTAAATTAAGCTCTGATGATAATAATGTGAGTGCCTACCTGGGACATCTGAGGGAAGATCTGAATATGCAGACCTGCACCTGTGTCTGCAGCTGCTGAATAACAGATGTGTTGGGTCTTTGACAGCCTTAATATTGTTGGTAACAATGAAAAATTTTTCTTTTTTGAACTTAAATTGTATTTGGTTTGGGGTCTTTTGAGCAAGTTGTTTGAGAGCACCTTAGAAGAAGGCTACCGCTCCAGGCCAGAGGTCTTTGTTGTGTTGGTGCAGGGGCTGGGACCGCAGTGTTCTGATCCAGTTTGTGTTTTCAGATTTGTTAGTCCAGATCTGGTCTTCCTATCTATGTTATTCAAGGATAATGTTTGTGCTGTCACTGGTGTATAACTGAAACTTTTAAAGTAGCTTTTACTACCTTCATGGCTAAATTTTCACTTCTGAGATTCACATTTGGCACAAAGATGATGCCCACCACTTTTTGTGGAGAAAAATACAGAATTGGAGAGTACAGCATTGGAATTCAGAGTTTAAGAATGGAGTATCTTCCCCATCCCCTGTCAACATTAGTAATACTATAGTATGCCAGGAGGGACAAGGTTATGGTTTGTTACTCTTGGAGTGACTTGGCAGATCTCTGAAAAAGTGCTAATAATTTGGTGAACCAAAAGAGCACTTTCATGTGATCAGGTTTCAGTGATTATGAAAAATTATGAATCTAGATCCCCAGGATACGTTGTGTATCACGTCAGTCATATGAAGGAATAGCTGTTCAGCGTTACAGCAGTTGGTCTAATTTCACATCATGTGTAGTTTTGTGCATAACTATTCGCCGTTCATAACGAATGCATTAGTTGTTTCGTGTTACAGTTCCAGCTTAGAGCCGTGCCATATTCATTTTCCTGTGTTCCTGTGATGACACTGGATGCAAAATTACTTGTCCGTCCCCGTNCTACTGATTATTTTAAAGAGCTACAACTGTAGCAAACCGCTTCATCTTGTATCCTATTACAAAGTTTGGAGCTGAGTCCAAGAAAATTAGCAGTCTTGCTGAGAGTTAAACTGTCTTAAGGGTCAAATTCTTTTGGACCTTAGGTATTCAGAAGGAAGCAAGCACTTGCTGAATGGAATGAATTAAGCACGTACAGTCTTTTATTTCAGTTGGACATTCAGAGCCTCTTGCTGCTGATGTTTGCTGAGGAATTACTTCATCTGAGGGACTTGAGGTTTTGTGATCAGCGTCAAAGTCCCACACTGCTCCATAGTATAGACTTTATAAGCCTCTTCTAAAAAGAATGCAAATTTAGCATCTAAACATTTAAATACTAAAATATTACTTTTGATTGCTGTAGGCTATCTGCTGTAAAAGGATTACTGCACTCCTGGTGTCAGAAAAGACCATATATGTGAGTGAGAGGAGCTACTTCTCTCCAGAAATATCCCCCAATGTGTTTTTAGTGAAGTGTGGTTTCCATCCTGTGAACTTTCAGACTAAAACTTAGAAAATAGATGCTACTTTCTTCGAGGTCGGGATGAGGGAAGGAGTTGGATGGAATTATTGAATGCATATTACAAGTTGTAGCAGTTCAGGGCTGAACAGGAAATAAGCAGGAAAAAGTTGTGGTTTGTTGAGTTTTAGGCACAGTTCTACAAGTGCGAAAGGATGTGATGAGAAAGCAGACTGAAATATCCCAGGAGTTCTCCCCTGAGAACCTGCAGGGGGATGCATGTGATTTGACTGTCTGTGTGAGCTTGTGAGTACTTCAGTCCGTTTATTCAAATGTTTTCCAAGCCCATTATGACTATATATGAGCACTTAAAGCAGCTCGGGATGTAATACAGAACTGTGTCTGGATAGCAGCTGGTAATAGGCAAATGATACGGTTAATTCTGTGTTACATTTAAAGGACAGATTTCCTAGCTGAGAGCAGCTTATTTGCCTTCCAGTGCAGTCACAAAAGCAGCTACTGGGGTCATCTTCTGTTTGTAGAATTTGTCCTGTCTGCAGAACAGATGTAGCAGCAGCGCGAATCTGTAAGGTGAACGGGCAGACTTAAAAATCGTGATCTTCAGTAGTGAAATATCCTTTAATTTCAAGCAGAGGGTTTGTGTAAATTTATAGCTGGGCTTCAGCTAGGCTGTCCAACAGTCACCGCACCCTGAAATTCACAGTGGATGTAATTAATTTGTTCACTCTTGCTGGATGATTTTGAGGAAACTTTGTTAGCACTGCCCCAGCTGTTTCAGGGTTTCAATTTGCCTGTCTGGACAGATAGCTGGAGAGCACTGAAGCTGAAATTAAATTAAATCTGTATGTACAACAAATTGTGTTGTCTTTCGGGTAGTGTCAGAGTGCAAAATGCCCCCGAAGTGATACTGTGTCACTATCAACATCTAAAGAGGAAGGGTGAAATAAGTGGAAATTTTCTTCTTTTTGAATAATGGGTTTGATTTTTAGTAATAAAGCTTGATCGCTCTGGTTTGCAAAGAGTGCAAGCACTTCCCTAAGAGTTCTGATTCTTCTCAAAGTAACAACAAAATGGTCTCTCTCTTCCTCAACGCCTGTCCCACACACCTGGGATAGTCCTTTGGAGATCTCCAGGCCCAAGCCCATTTATCCTGGATCTATATTTAGTCTGATAATTAGAAGGTGATATGCTAGATCTTGGATTCATCGTGTTCTCCCCATTTTTATGGGGGCCACCTGGTGCCTCTTGGATTCTGGGGCTTTTGAAACTCTTAAGTGTCTGTGCACAGCAGTGAACCAGGATTTGGAGGCAGCAGCACTCAGTAAGGGCTGGTCATGCTGGGCTGATGTGCCCACCGCATGGATGTTCCTCCGTGGCCCACAGGGTCAGATCCCTTTGCAAGAGAGAACTCCAGTGCTGCCCTTCATTAGAGCCTGTGGAGCGTGTTGGAGTACTTAACGAGTGTGGGCAGTCAATCTTCACAAAAGTTTTGTGTCCCGTTTGCTTCAAGCAGTTATCAGAAGCAGATCTTTTCTGATGTCAGTCATTTTGTTGGGGTGTGTGTTGAGTCAGTCCAAATGAGTAGCTGTGCTCATAATTGTACAACAAGTGATATCCATTAATGTCAGGATATGAAACAGAAGGCAGGCATGTTCCCAATAATTAATAACACACAAGACTACCTGGCATGGAGCCCTGAATTAGAAATAACAGTTGCTGCTACAGTGCTGAGGGACATTTTATAAACTTCCATGTTTGGACTGAGCCTTAGACAAGCCACAGTCAAAAATGACAGTCAGTTACAGATCAGTTATTCAGTTGTTTCTATGTTTAATTATGAGTGCATTATAAATGTTGAGTGCAGTCCTCACCAGAAGTCTGACTTGTCTGTCAAAGACTCAGGGAAGGCCAAGTCCTAAATGCTGAAAGTGCCTGCTGGTTGTTACTGTTCCCTTGTGTTGTAATAGCAACACTTTCTGTTCATCATTAAATGTAAAAACCCCTTTCTTCAGTTACTAGGAGTTTAGCTGAACAGCTTAAGGTATTTACCACGTGGTAAAATATACATAGATAACACACAGATATTTTCAATACTGTCGCGTCTTCTAGCTCTCCTTCCTGAGAACTAACTAAAGTTTCTGTAAGAGGAAGGGTATCTTTTCCTCGTTTTGCAGTTGGCCAGCTGGGCTGTAGGCCTTTTCACGTATGGTCGTACTCCCTGGGCAGGGGGTGGGGGGAAGGAGAAATTGATTTTAAATCCGCGTTAAGCCTACTGATAGGAGTGATGGAAACCAGTCTGATACAAATGGCTTCTGCGTTCCACAGCAGAATCGCTCACATGCCGTGTGCTGACGTGCTGACAGTGCTCCCAGCTGCCCGTGGCAGCGAGCTGCCGTAACCTGGCTGTTCCCAGCACAAACCACAGCCTCATGCAGCCCGCCTCAGGAGTCGGGGGCTTGGTGCTCTCCAGCCAGCACAGAATCCTGGTGGATGAAAGACCACAGTAACGATTCCTAAACGGGACATTCTATGTTGACAAAGTACATGCAGAGAACATGCCCTGAAGGAGTTATCAGAGGAGAAAAGCAAGTTTGACAGCTACAGTAAGTGACGGACCAATTCACCAGCGCTCGTGTCTTTGAAAAGAAGCACTCCCACTGGCGCGCCTTTCTCTAAGTAAAGAGTGATGCTGCTCCTGTGACAGCGTTCCCAGGGTAGCTCTGTTTGACAAAGGCAGTGATGTTCCAGTTGGATTTGTACAGAGATCCTGCAGTGTGTAAATAAGTACAGAAGTATCTTAGTTGCAACGACAAACGCAGTAGTTGTAAAGGGAATTAATCAGCCTCCAGAGATAAAAACAAAAGCTGTTGAAAACAGGAGGACTGCTTTGCTGTTGGATGTGAAATTTGGAGGGCGTCATAAACAAAACTCTAACCCAGACTGCTTTCTTACTTATCAAATTGTATTGTAATTGCTGCTATTGTAAATGTACATGAATATACAAAGATTACCAAGAATTTTTATGATAAACCCACACAATCTTTTTTATATTTATATTAAAACGTGTATTCTGCAAAAAGCCTAATAATTACAGCTTTATATGTGTATCATTTTGTAGAGTTTGTTACTACAAAGGGCAACCAAACCCAATACTTAAGTGCCTTGTGTATTTTAAAGAGCTCAAACATTGACTGGGGAAAAAAGTAAAGCCTTAAATCACAAATGCCCCCAGAATCATATGTTGACTGTACTCCACAGCTTTTAACAAAGCGTTGTATCATTGCTAGGGTTCTCCTCAGTTAAAATACATACATCCACAAGGGGAACTGACAGCTGACAACTTTCAAGTTTTTTAGAGCATATTTATCTTAAATTTGTAATATATTGGAATTTGTCTTGATGGCATTATTTCAAGTGGACTTTCATTTATATACTATTTCAACAGCAATCTTGACATCCATTAAATATATAACATTAAAAAGACATGCCAACAAGTGACACTTATGTATTTGGGGATTAAATTGACATTCTTTTCAGATTGTCACTACAATATTTTTCATTAAAGCCATTTATTGTGTTACAGAAAGTCTTTACCAATTATTTTTCTAAATATGGCCTTCTAGCATACAAATGAACCTAGTGGTAATGTCTTAAGAAGAATTTCTTTGAGGCTTTCATCACTTCAGACCATTATACATTAACAATTTTCTGGTCATGAAACTGCAATGTTTCTTTATGTTAACAAAACTGAAGTCTTGTTTGAAGTAACTGGTATTTTGTATAAATATATGTAAAGATAACAGATTCTGCATTTGTACTATAGATTTTGTGGATTTTGTTTTATAATAAATACTTCTAAAAGATTTGATTAGCAGCCCTTTTTATGAACAATGATGTTTCTTCATCTACAATAGAGACAACCAGCCAGTATCACGGTTGTTTTAGATACTATTCGGCAAGGATAGTGTTGCTGACTCCTTGTTTTTATTTTAAAATATAAAATAACAGCAAGAGCAAGGAGGTGAAGAGGTTGATTGGAAAACTGATTGTCTTTACAGTTGTTAACTAGCTATAGAGCTTACCAGAACTTTGTCAGCATCATTACCTTGTCAAAAATGTTGCACTTCGTAGCAATAACCTCTGTGTTTTTGCTAGACTGGGTCAGATCTGTATTTCTTTAATGTATAGTTTCTTTTAAATCATCTCACTAGGATGCAAAGCTGAATTTGTAACTAATGACTGATTTTCTTTTTTTAAGGTGAACGTACTTGAAAACCAGTTTCACTGAGTTTAGTTTGGTCTTGCATTCCTGCAATCAACATAGGTAGTCTCAGACTTGTGAAATTTACTATCTTAATCGAAAAGTAAAAATCATCTTGAACGAACATAGCCTTTCTCCTACGTTCTGGTTAGGTGAGACTCGGAATGCAGAAGCGTTCCTGAGCAGTCAGCAGCAGTCCTCATGCTGTCCAATTCCATTTGTCTGTGTTTTTCCAAGGTAGAAAAAATAGAGCATGCAAATCCAGAGACATACTTCTGTTTCCTACAAAGCCATCTCATGTTTTGTATTATACTGAAGCAGAAAATGACTAAAAAAAGTATTTTTTCTTGGCCACGTTACCTTAAATAATGCTTGATATAAACGGACCATGGAGAAGTCACATGATGATGGCCTAACCCTGTGATTTATTCCATGGCTGTGATTAAGATGTATTTACAGTTTGAGGAAGAAAACTGGAGGATTTGGATTTATGGTATTGTGCACAGCCTGGAACAGGCCTACCGTCATCATCTTGTGTTGGAGAAGTTGGACCAAATTACCTGGAAGAACAGAAGGCTTTTTAGGGTTTCGTACAACATGAAGCAAGGAGCCCTACACTTCTTCCTAGAGCTCTTAGCTGCAGCTGGGCCTTCTCACCCAAGAAGATGCACAAGGTCTTCACCTCTTGGAGTGGATCCTGGCTCCACACAAGGTTTGGTCACATGGAGGTATTTGACACACGTATCCCACACAAGGAACACAGATTTCTGCAGTGATATACCTGTCATTCCTGCTCCTCCAGTGCCTTAATGCCAGATGTTTTGGGGTCTCACTTGAAACTGAAGGAGTTGTGCAAGCAAGAGGGCAGGGAACGGAGGCACAGCACTCTGCTGGGGAGAGCAGAAGGTGGGCAGGAGCGCGAGCGTGCACGCTCTGTGGCTTCCACAGGAGCAACTGACCATAGCAGGCTGCCCACGGGTCCCTGCTAACAGCACAGAGAGCACTGGATACCCCAGCCTTTCTCCAAAGAGTTCAGGTGGGTGCTGGCATCTGCTCAGAAAACACAGATGGGGAAGAGGGCTGGTGTGTGCAGGAGCCAATGCTTTTCTGTTTTTAGGCAGTAGAGAATGACACCTGGCTGTAGTTAAGGTTGAAGATGAAGCTAGATTATGGGAAATGAAGGCTCAATGAGCCCGGCTAATTGCTGGACTCCAAAGATGCTGCAGAAATGGGATGAGGATTGTTTAACCCAAGGGGTATTGCCCGATCAGCTGGCTAAGATCACAGCTGCTATTAGAACAAGCAACTTGGGTCTGTCCAGTTTGGGGTTTTGAAAGATGCTTCATGGAACACAAGAATTGGAAGAGGGATGGCAAGAGCGGGATATGGTCTTGAATTGCCTCTTATAAATAGCGATTTGTCTCCTGTCTATAATTAATGTGAATGGTAGGCTTGAGGCTACGGTTGGCTTTTGGGAGTGGAAGATACCAACAGCTTACATATGTTCTGGGCAGCCTGCAAAGACAGGAACTGCACTTGCCATAACTGAGGCCAATGCCTTCTGTCACAATTTCCTGACGGGAGAGCTACTCTGGCAATAAATCTGATTTAGGGATAGCATCAACTTTAACAATCTATTACTTACAGAGTGATGTTTGTTACTGAACTTTGCACAGCCTAGAAGGGTCAGAGAAGGACTCACTAGACCAGGGCCGCTGCTTTCTCTTGTATTTTAATTGAGGATGTAAGTCATCAGGATATTGTTACAGATTTGATTAGGGCTTAACCTTAGAAGATCTCTCCTGAAGATCTGAATTCCTCCTGGGTTGTTGGGAAATTGATTTAGTGCTTACATTCCTTTTAATGCAGGCATTGTACAGCATACAGACTGTCACTAAAACTGAGGGGCATTCAAAATAAAATTTGGAAATCTCAGGCTTCAAAAGTTATAGTTAGAGCCCACGTTATACACAGCCTGGTGGGTTTGGAAGGGTTGGTGTTTCCCATACCTTTGCTTCGCTTTTCTACCTTAGATAGTACAAAAGGCCCATATGCTGGGAACAACAGAGATCAGCTGGTGGATTCGCTGGAGCTAGAGTTGGGGAAAATGCTCATGTAGGTGAGACTGTGCCCTCTGCTTCTCTTGCACAGCAGATGTCCATCCTTTGCCTATAATTACAGGGAAGGGAAGCAGCATTAGGGCTTAAAATAATAAACCTATTATTTGATTCAGCAGGACCCTGGAGCCAGGAACAGTGCTGACTGGATAGTGGCAATCAACTGGTCTCTCCAAGCTTTAGGTTCTATAGCTGTACACTAAACCAAGTGTTGAGCACTGATCAAAATCAGAGAAGAATTAAAAAAAAAAAAAAAAAAAAAGGAAGAAAGGAAATAGCTCCCATTCAGGTCAATTCTCCTTTTTAACTCCTGATACCCTGCAGGAGCTAGCAATAAACTGAAGGCCAGGTGTTTTACATTTCTTAGCCTGAACACAAATCCTGCTCCTTAAGCGAAGGCTGACATAGGAGCCTGGCAGAAAGGTGAGTATCTCATGGGCTCTGAGCCCTACCCCCTTTTTTCTGCAGTCCGGGCAGGTGTATCCAGGAAATAATGAAGTATAAAGTCAAGGGAGAGGTATGGAGGCATTTAGAGGACCTGTTTGTCACACAGTTCTGCTTGGTTCCTGGAGACCAGCGTTCGCCCTGTTCGTTCGTATACGGCGTTCATCTCCCAGGTAGAAGAAAACGGGCAGGGAAAATTCAAGGTTTTGGAAATCAAAAGTTAGAGAGTGTACTGCTGTGGCTGTACAAGATCAGGCAGTGCAGTTAAAGTGAAAGCTGAGCTGCACAGGAGCCCGCTTCTCTTTGATAATAAACCTGCTGGGAGGATCAGATCTAGAGACCCAGGAGTTTGTGTTAGGTTGAAAAAGACCCAGGAATATGTGCTCTCCAGAGCCCGCTGTCCTAACCTGGGCCTTGTGAGAAATAGGGTTTGCTGGGACAAGTCTTTAGTCTTTTTATAAATGTGTATCTTTTTGTCACCTACGACTAAGGCTAGGTTTTGTGAATTGAGCACTTCAAGAGTCCGCTTTACCTCCAGATCCTGCTGGATCTCCAGAAATGCAACCAACAAGGAAATGCTTAGAATCCCTCGGACCATCTTCAGTCATACTCCAGAAGTGCTTCGCAGAGCTTAGGTGTTGTAGAAAGACCAGCAGATGTAGGGACTAAAGCTTCACGGTCTTACAACAGAGAGGATTGGATTTCATTGCCATACCTTCAGTGGGACATGACTGCACTTTGGGAAGGAAGACTTGAAGAAGCACAAGCTGGCTTTCCAGCTTGTTCACAAAACTAGGGCAAGGGGTACTGTCAAAGGGCCGGCATCTTCTCTTCCAGTTTTGCTAAAGGGTTACCTTTGGCTGAAGAAGATAAGTGACAGTCATTTTAAAAGGAATTCTCACTTTCTTCCGATTTCTGTGTCATTTAAAGTTGTTTCAAATGCTTTGAATTACTTCTTTTAAAAAATGGATTAGTCTTTTTTTTTTTTTTTTTTTTTTTTTTTGAATCGTAGTAGCATGTTCTCTCTCACCTTTTAGGAACCACTTCTGGTTTTAGGAATCTGATTATATTTCTTAAGATTTACAACTAGATTGGATTATTTTGTGGTATTTTCTCGGTAGGGGAGATATTCTGTAGCTTGTACTGTAAGAGACCAGACAATTTATACTTCTCTACTACGTGAGTGAACAGAAACCCTGAAACATTTGATACTTGTACCATCTTCCAAAACTCGGGAACTCAGGTGTCTAGAGAGACTGAAATCCTCAGTATTACCAACAATTTCTCTCATTCAAGTGAAATAGTTTAGCTACTATCAACTCAAATTCCATATAACATCTGACCTCTTGCCTTATTGGTCCTCTTTCTGTCTATAATACTAGTGTCTATCTGTGTTGTTTGCACAAATGTAAGTGAAACTCGGTGTGTCTGGTAAGCTTTGACGAGGTAAAGCTGAGTTCTCAGTATTAAATCCCTCTTCTTCCACAGGTCTCAGTGCATCTGTGATTTCACAGAAAGTATGTTGAGGATTTATGAGAATAAGTTAGTTTGTAACTGTGGAGTAAGGGAGAACTGACTGTGGAACAAAGACTAGGTAGAAGACATAAATCAAAAAGAATAAGGAAAGACTCCAGATATCCATGCGATAGGTTCCTCAAAGACACGTCAGGTAAATCAACAGGCTGGAGCGAGCAGACAGTCCCCCAAATATGCACATAACATCCGTCTGAGATCAAAGCCTGCAGTTAGGGCAGAATAGTTCCGCTAAAGCAGACATAACTTCTCCCATTTCAAAGACATTTCCTCTCATAAGGTAATAGTTCTAACAACAAATTACGTATTTGTAAAGCTATCTGTCTCTGGGTGTCAGCAATATTTGGAGTTGCAGAGAAACTTAAAATGAGAATCTAGATGTGGATTTCAAAAATTTCAAGCATCATAGCAGATGAAACCTATGCTTGGAGACAGAAAAGTTACTATTTTAAGTAACTTAAGGCTAGGGAGGAGATGAAACATGAGTAGGAAAGAGCAGTGATATGTATATATATTAAAAAAAAAAAAAAAAATCAAGTTACAGGGATTTAAAGTGCAAAGCCAATCTAGGCCAGAAATCCACAACCAACCACCCATGGACCAAATGTGGTAGCTCAGCAGCTGGGCCACGTACAGGTACAAGAGGCTCGATGATTTGCCCAAGACGGGGTAAAAGAGGAAGAACTGATTTTCAGGGTCCTGGTGCAGAAACCAGATTGTTTCCCCTTTTGCTTCAAGGCTGCATCAGCTGTGTTAAAAGGAGCGTTTCATATTGGCACAAGCAGCAGGAGTAAAACTGGTCACCAAGGAGAGCGTCTACTGGTGGGATTTAAACCCCATCAGTAACTCCATGTGGACTTCAACGAAACTTCCAGTGTGGCTTCTGTCTGAGGAAGAACAGTGGGTGGGAATTAGTTGTGTTAGGCTCCTAGGAGTTGTCAATATGTGACAATGGGAGTCTTACTTGAAAGTGGAAGTTTTATCAGTAAATTCTGTAAATCTGTAAGCATCACGAGACGTGGGAGGCTTGAAATACATCACCCGGTAAAGTCTCAGCTGCAGTGGGATAGGTACATTCAAATGTCAACGCGTGGCTTCTCTCCTGACTGGCTGTGACACTCTCCGGCATCTGTTGATGGTTGTAAGGTTGGTTGGTTGGTTTTCTTTCCTAAATTTAGTTAATTAGAATGGAGAATTTCCTCCTCCTCTTAGGGAAGTGGAGTGATGCTTTTTTGTTTTCATTTCAGCTTTTCCTTTTCGCTGCTTTTGCTATCTGTAATCAAAGTGGCCAAGGGTAGCCAAGCCCTCTGCTCACTAACAGGCTGCTGTTACCCCCCACAAAAAAATAAACAACACAAGGAGTTAATGGCTATTTATTTCCTCCTGCCAGTCTTTCGTGTGTCACCACTACTTAGGACAAGCCAGTGGCATATTTCAGAGAGAAAACTGGTCTTTGAGCATTCACTACCAGGTAGTAGCACTGCAAGTAAATAGTCCTTGGGGCTTTTCTTCATTTTGCCATTGACCTGGATCTGTGACCTTACTTCACAGGTTGGTTCGCTTCTACATTTCTGCTGGCCTTTCCTTCTTTCGTCTGACCTGGAGATTGAGCAGAATGCCTCTATCCATGCACTGAGTCTGGTCCTGGGGACCCTCCACTCCACCGAGGCCACCAAAACAGATGCGAGCCTCCTCCTAACAGAGCTTTCCATCTGTGCACTCCTCAGATGCAGTAGGATCCAGCTGGTGCAGGCAGATCAAGCATCAAAGATTCATCTGCTTGAGCAAAAGCGGCATACAGCTGATTCGTGATGGTGCCTCTGCTGTCAAGATGGCAGAGTTTCAGGTGATTGTTTTAAAAAAAA
>VXAL01017350.1:802931-819491 GCA_013399475.1 Chauna torquata
TTTTTTTTTTTTTTTTTTTTTTTTTTTTTTTTTGTGCTGGTGGAAGCAGCATCTCTGCTAGGCAACTTTGTCTGTGTAACTATAGCAGCAATTTATACGGTGCCTGATCCAGCGATGACAAGGGGGGATCTCGTCCGATATAATGGAGAATATGAGAGGCTGACAACTTTCCCAACTGCGGCTCATCAGCGCATGAGATTAACCATTAAAGGTACCAGCTCTTGTCAATTTGACAAGCATGCATCTCTCCTCTGCTTTAATATGCTTTAGTATGCTCACATTTAAATTTTTTGCATTTCATTTAGGATGCTCATGTTTGAATTGTTTGCATTTTGCTTAGGATGCTTATGCTTAAACCATTTATATTTTGCTTAGAAATAGATGTTTGTGTAGTTAAGGTTCACTGCTACTACAAAATCACTGTAACTTGGCATTGAGTTTGTTGTCACCTTGTTGTTCCGGTATCCAAAGAACCCTGTTGTCCTGTGACACTTGGGTTTCACTGTCATGAGTCCAATGTGGCTTTTTAGAACTAAGTTAATCACTTGTACTTTTTCTTCTTTGGAGGGAAACACAGAAGGTTTGCAAATCCAGAGATGAGAATCACGAAAAGGCAAATGCCCAGGAGGATCTTACAGAAAAAAAACAGGCTGTCCTTATATCCCTTATTTGCAGAGACACCTGCATAGTGCCGGGGCATGGGGAGGATTTAGCATTGCTGGAAAGAAGAGACACAGTAAAGGGAAGCCTCAACATGTCTTTCTTTCCCTCTATCCTTGTCATCAGCCATAGGATAAGTGCAGGCACTTTGTGCTACTTTTGTTTGCAGGCTGTGTGATGTTTGACAGCAGCTGGGAATAATTTCTCTCCTGTAGACTGTTTGTTTTGCTTGTCTCTAACAGGAAATATGCTAGCGCCTGACCAGCCCACAGACAGCATGGTCCTTTGGCCTGGAGTGGCCCGTGTTTTGCTGCTCATTTTTAACAGAAAGGCATCAGTTTACCCAGCAATGATGTGTCTCTTGCCTGCTGCTTGGTGTTTAAACAGTTCTGACAACTGATTCTTTGGTGTTGTTGAAAAAAGACATCTATCTATATCCATGCATATATATATATATATACACACATTGACTTCCCTGTCTCTCACTTCTGTACTGTCCCTTTTTTTGAGGACACACATATCATATCACTACACACATTATCTTTCTCTCTCTCTCAAACTTCTAGATATGCTTAGATGTGAGTGCTTGGGAATCCTGCTGAATTAACTAACTCTCCTTGACCCAACTGAAATCAACTCCCACACATACAACCAAGCCAAGCCAGACTCCCAGGAAGAAAATGTACATTTATTCCCCTGTTGCTCAGTTCTGTACTGTCCCTTTTTTGAGCTTTGCCCCATGTCACAGGCTTAAATGGCTGTGATGAGCCTCATGTCCTTTTTGAAGGCTTCAGACACGGGGCAGATTAGGTCTGAGCTACACGGGTATGATGCTGCGGGGAGCCAAGGCTGCTGCAGGACCTAGAGGACCTGCAGAAAGCCAGACTCTGGGCTGGGTGCTTGCAAATAGCCTGTCCAAGTAAGGCCTGCTCTAAACTGTGCTGTTTATCATGCAGTTGCGTAAGCCCAGAGTGCATTTCAATAAGAACGAGATCAAATTTCTGGAGATTCTTTTGCCTCTCCTGTCCAGAGGGCAGGGATTTGTGTCTGCTTTGGATGGCCTTTGTTCTTCTAATTAATGAAGTAACTTGGGACCTCCTCCTGGCATAGAACATCAGAAGCTTGAAGTGGTTGTGCACTCAAACCCTGCATGTGAGGGGCGTGAGAAAGCAGCATCTAACTCATTACTCAAATGAGAACACCTAAGTAATTACAGCCCAGTGTCTATGCCTTGCCCCTATTGTTATGTCTTTCTGTACATTGTGTGGGCTCTCTCCATCGCACCTCACCAAAGATCTAGAAAATATCAGCAGTAGCAAACTGCTACTTGCAAAAACTGCAAAATTGGTATAGGTCACTCCATCCCGTGGGCAGGTGCTGAGGTGTCTGAGCACCTTCATCTGGCTGCTGCAAGGGAAAATGCTACCCTTCCCCTCCTGTTGGACCAGCACTAATGAGAGGCAGAAGAACTGCCCGGCTAGAATTGACGTTTTTAGTGGAGCTTATGATGAAAAATTAGTGAGAGAGCATCTTGACTGCATTATTTCTCTCCCAGTCCCTGTGTGCCTTCCATTGTCTTCCCCTCTCTCCCCCACCATGAGACAGAGCACTTACCTACATTCCCTATCCAAACATGCCACCTGCTGTTGGCATGGGAGGTACGGTATAGTTAGTAAAGCCAGTGCATACATTAACCAAACTAGATGCAATGCATATTTGCATTGCAAAACCAACCAAAAGATATGGGTATCACAGGTTAGTCTGCTCTCAACCATCGTGGAAGAATCATCCTGCAATGCTATGCTCCTGACCTGCAAATGTCATGCAGCAGCAAGGCCAAAGCCTGGACAACCATCATGTTATTCAGAGCTGAAGCACGTAACTGGCACCGCCTGAACAAGCCACGGTGCAGGTAGACATCCCTTTGCTGCCTCCTGCTGAAGGTTTCTGACACAGGGCAGGGGAGGGGTTAGTGGAGGAAGGAAAAACTGGTGTGAAAGTGATACTGGGATTGCAAGACAACACCCGATGGCTGCTTCATAATAGTAGTGATAGCAGAGAAGGTCTCTGCAAGGAGGCAGTGCCTCTGTAGAAGAGCAAATTAGGAATGAATCACAGAATCAACCTGGTTGAGATGGGAAGGGACCTCTGGAGCTCATCTGGTCCAACCCCTGCCCAAGCAGGGACACCCAGAGCTGGTTGCCCAGGCCCATGTACAGGTGGCTTCTGAAGATCTCCAAGGAGGAGACTCCACAACCTCTCTGGGCAGCCTGTGCCGGTGCCCGGCACTGTACAATATGGAAGTGCTCCCGGATGTTCAGTGTGTTCCAGTTTGTGCCCATTGCCTCTTGTCCTGTCACTGGACAACACTGAAGACAGCCTGGCTCCATCCTCCTTGCACTGGCCCCTCAGGTGTTTATATAGATTGATAAGAAGTCCTCCCTCTGAGCATCCTCTTCTCTAGGCTAGACAGTCTCAGCTCTCAGCCTCTCCTGACGGGAGCGGTGCTCCAGTCCTTTCATCCTCTTAATGGCTTTTCACTGGACTCTCTCCAGTAGCTTCATCTCTGTCTTCTACTTGGCAGCCCAGAACTGGACACAGTACTCCAGGTGTGGCCTCACCAGCACTGGGTAGTGGGAAGGATCACCTCTCTTGACCTGCTGGCAATAGAATAGAATAGCATATTTCAGTTGGATGGGACCTTCAAACATCATCTAGTCCGACTGCCTGACCTCCTCAGGGCTAACCAAAAGTTAAAGCAAAATAATGAGGGCATTGTCCAAATGCCTCTTGAACACTGACAGGCGTGGGGCATCAGCCACCTCGCTAGGAAGCCTGGTCCAGTGTTTGACCACCCTCAGGGTAAAGAAGTTTTTCCTAACGCCCAGTCTGAGCCTCCCCTGGCGCAGCTTTGTGCCGTTCCCGTGCGTCCTGTCCTCGGTTAGGAGGGAGCAGAGCCCGGCACCTCCCTCTGCGCTTCCCCTGCTCAGGGAGTTGCAGAGAGCAGTGAGGTCGCCTCGGGGCCTTCTCTCCTCCAGCCTGGACAACGCAGGTGTCCTCAGCCTCCATCACAGGACGTGGCTTCCAGCCCTTCTGCCAGCTGAGCTGCCCTCCTCTGGACACTTGCAAGGACCTTAACGTCCTTTTTATATTGTGGAGCCCAGAGCTGCACGTGGTATTCAAGGAGAGGCCGCGCCAACGCTATTGTAGAACCATAGAATCATTTAGGCTGGAAAAGACCTCCAAGATCATCCAGTCCAACCTTTACGAGTAAAAGTCTCTCTCAGCTTTGGCCCACGAACCTCAGGCTGAGACTGTCTCAGAGTCTGGGGGCTGCTGTGAACCACGCAAGCCCTTTAGAGTCCTCCCCTTGTCCCCAGGCTGCAGCCAGCCCCACGGCCTCCTCCTGTGCCCCTCCTGAGGGAGGTCCCGGGTGGCGAGGGAGGCCCCGGAGCAGCGAGACCCGGCTGGAGGAGGAAGCCACGCGTGCCCCGCAGCTCCCCGGCCAGAAGAAGGAGGCCAGGCTGGCTCTGAGGGAGGAGGGACGGGGCGAGGTGCCCCAGGGATGGCTTTCCGGATGCACAAAGCCCGGCTGGCTTTGGCGATGCGACGGGGGTGCCCTTCTGTGGCAAAGACGCAGAACTGCAGCTCTCCTTGGGGCCTGCCCGTACTCGCCCCCCCCGCTTCAGCACTGCCACGCAGGTCCGCGTTCATTTGCCTGTCACTGCGGCTAACGTGTCCCCCCAGTCCCAAAGCCCTCTGCAGGAGAGCCACAGGCGAAGAGGCAGCTCCCTGGAAGGGCTGAGAGATGGCAGATGCCCTGCAGAGAGGGAAGAAGGGGTTAAATGACAGCGGGAGGGACAGGCTGCGCTTAGCAGATGCCCGGGGCTGCAAAGTAGGTCACCTATCTCTGCCTGGGGAGGGATTTGAAAATCGACCCTACACCGATGTGCAAACAAAGCCAAGTGGTACAGCAAGGAATAAAACTGAGTGTTGGAAGCCTGGCAGAAATCCTCTGAGTACACAGGGCTTCTCTAACACACCGGACACAGCTATTAATTAAGGCTATCTAAAAAAAAAGGTACTTAATCTGCATGTACATATATACAGTTACATAAGAGGGAAAAGCTAATAATTAAAAAAAAAATAGTGAAATTAAAAAAAAAATCCTTGAAACCTACAAACCCAAGAAAAGCAGAAATTCTCTCATTGCACATGTACAAGGCTTGGACAGTTGTAGTCTTAATTCCAGGTTTCTCTCAGTAACTTTAGGCACATTATTTAGGCCTGGGTTTTCAAGGCTAAGTGAAAGGCTCCTGTTGACACCTTTGTTGTGGAGTCCATGGAAGACAGTGACTTGCAAATACTCCTGAGGTTGTGGTCCTCGGAGTGCCTGTGTTTCTCTTTGCTAATATAAAAAGGGTTAAATAGCATTGCCCAAGTAGGTCACAAGGTCTCTGCAAGGCATTCCGTATGGCAGAGGTTGGAAGTATATAAATAGTTAATTGCGATCGCTTACACTTTTTAGGAACCTAATCCTGGCACTTCTCACATTTGCATACATGCACCATACTATGGAGACAGCAGGTTAGGGGAGATAGGAAGAGTCAGAGTGAGACACAGAAAGTTAATCCACAGAAAGCAGATTTCTCTGGCCAGGTCAGGATAGGGTCATTTGGTAACTATTTACCATCCCTAATTTACTCAGAAAAAATAAATTTGAGGATGAATTCTGATTGATTGGCGTAAAAGCAGCTTCTCTGACCGGTCCAGCTTCAGTGTGCCTAGGTCTCCAGCACAAACTAATTGCTCCTGACATACCACTATCATAAAAGTATTTAACTCACCGCAACACAAAAGATCTTTCAGGTTAAAAAAAAAAAAAAAACGCATTGCTTTGTACAATTTGTTCAGCAAACAAAATATTTCTTAGCTTTCTCTTCTATCTACAACTTTTATCAGCACCTTGGGCATCAATGAGAAACTTCTGAAATAGTTTAAATACTGCAGCAGACACGTGGATGGTTTCCTGTTGGGGAGGGGTGTGTCACTCTTTAGAGCTCTCTAGTGCAGGATTTTCCAAGTCCAATTTCAAAATTCTTATCCACTGATGTCCTTCTATTCATTTCACATCAGCAGCATTACTCTTGGGGAAGAGTCTGTCAGATGGAGTCTTCAAGTACAACAGATTAAATCAGCTAGCTAAAACCACAACTAGAGAGGCGAGGAAATGTTTTACATTTGCTACAAGCCACGTCCTTAGTGAGATGATTGGTTGAATTAGGAGATATTTGCTCAAGAAAATCTCAAACAGGGTGGAAAACTGCTCTTCACATTCTGGTTTCTGTCTTAATCTGTCCCCAGGTTAGCTTGAGGTCTGTTCAGCCTGGATATGGCATCCTCTGCCTTTCTTTCCTAATTTAAAAAGGGTTAAATAGGATTGCCCAAGTGGGTCATGAAGTCTCTGCAAGGCATTTCCTATCTCAGAGGTTGGAACTACATGAACGGTTAGTTGCAATCACTTACTTTTTAGGAACCTAATCCCTTTAACTGGCACTCCTCATGTTTGCACACATGCACCCTACTGTTGGGACAGTAGGTTAGGAGAGATGGGAAAAGAGGGGGACTGAGATACAGAAAGCATCTTTATTTTCCCAGAAGAAGAACCCTGAAGGTAATTCTCCACCTTGTTTTTCCCCTGTGCTCATTTAATCAGCTTAGCTACTAAAGGATGGGCTAGCTGATCATAGTGGTCTTTTCTGGCCTTCAAACAAGGAAATGTTTTTCTTACCTCTGTTCCTTCCTACCTGAAAAAAGGCACTGAAATACAGAGCCAAACTCCAGTTTAAATGTTGCAGTATTTAAACCCCATACAAGTGTTCATCTTGATCAGTTTGGAGATGTTACTCCCTTTTCTATGGTGGAATTGAAAGGGAAGAAAGAGAAGGGAGAGGGAAGGTTTGCAGGAAAAATAAATTGCAAGTGGTGCTTATGACATGCACTTGATTAGATGATTATTCCCTGTGCTCACAAGTTAGCCTGTATTATCCAGCCTGTTTCTATCATCTCTTTCAGGCCTGTGCTACAGTTTCACAGAAATGTGAAATCAGTAGTTACTGGGCAGCTATATCTTAGCTGGTTGGGAAGTGACAAAATATATGCACTTCACACGCATGGAAAGCACATTTATTTTCCTGGGAGAAGTACCGTGAAGGTAATTTCTCTACCTTGTTTTTCCTCTGTGCCTGTTTAATCAGCTTAGCTATTAAAAGATAACAAGGGTTTAGGACTATCATTAGCCTAGAGTGGTCATGTGGTTGTACTGGTAATTACCACTGCTGTTGAACTCGGTATTGTTTAATAGGTAACTACTAAAACAGTACCCAATGTACATCTATAGAAGCAAGAAAAAATGAAGGCCCTCGCTTCTTGAATTTGTATTCAATTATCTATCTAGCAGCTTTCTTCCTTTTTTTCTTCTCTGTGATATGATCCTATATATCCAAAGCATTTAATTGCTTGAAATGGGATTAAGACAGTGCAGCCTAAAATTGCAATCCTGCAATCCTCCTGCTCAGCTGCTCTGTAAGCTTTAAGGTATCAAAAGTCCCCAGAAGGGCTCTGAGAGGGCTAGGTATCTCACGTCTGAATCACAACACAGAAACTCTGCATTGCCTCGCCTGGGTCCCCAGGGGTTCAGTTCCGTCAGTATCCTGAGTCCTAGGCGTGCTTCCAGGATACTGGAATCTTCACAACTCACAGCCCTTAGCTACATTATCTCTTGAAGCACAGCCAGAGGGAGAAGAAATGAAGATGGGTGCTCCTTACGTATAACAGTCTAGGGCTCAATGAGGCTGTGGGATAACAGGTTCCCGTTCCCTTCTTGGCCATGGGAATATCAACCTGCACCTCACAAGTGTACCCATAACAACCACCAGGTAACAAGCTCTCCTGAGATGGAGAGCCCCACGTTCTGCCAACCTCCTGTCAGGACAGTCAGTCCAGAGGAAGAAGAGCACTGCTGTAGGTCACTGCTCTGTGTCTGCTCTGGGGGCTGCAAGTATATCTTGTCGGTGATTGTTTAATGGATGTTTAATTAAATTATGTTCACTTGTATTCATACTGTGACTTGGGACTTAGCCTGAAATGATGGAGACATGAATAGATTACAAACAACTAAAGGACAGAGAAAACTATAACCTCAGGAGTTGGGGGGGTAAGGGAGAGATGACAGACAGATATGCCAGGAAGTACTGTATTGATGTATTTGACTTCTGCATTATATCTAGCCCTGAAAGCAATGAATTCACAGGACTTCTGAAAAAAAAAAAAGGGGGAAAAAAAAGAAAAAACCTACATCTGGTTAATTAGCATCACAATTCTATAACAGTAGTACTTTGTTGGGAAGGCACCATGGAAAGAACTAGGGTGCAGACAGCAAAGAATCATTGCAGTGGGACTCTGGAGAGGATTTTGATGTAAAGTAATGCAAGGATCCAAGAAGTATAAAGCCTTCACTTAAGAAAATTCATGCAATTAGTGGCATCAGGCAATTGCTTGCATCTGCAAAGTCCTGACTTTGCTCAGCAAAGATGTGACTTCGAGCATACTGCCAGGCCAAGGGGTCTGTCTTAACTGGAAAGAAAAAAGAATTTATGACAAAGGTTGCCTAACTGGTGAGCTACTTTGTGATCCATAGGAAGGAAGGCCAACCTTCTGTGTCTCTGGTTTTACTTTACTGTTGAACTATTTCTCAGAGAAGAGGCTGTCTCTTTTTACTGATTTGTATGGTACATGTAACAGCTAAGCCTTTGGCTTTGTTGCCTTAATATAAATGCACACTGCATGTGGTTTGTTTACAAGAGCCTTCCAAACTCAAAATGAAGCAAGAAGCTATGAACTATGCAAGTATATGAAGATAGTTCTGCAATATTTTGAGGCAAGTGTCAGGCAAGAAGTTGCAACAAATACAGATGAAGTCCTGTAAATACAAGACTGCATTCTGCTTTCCATACAGTACGTCACATGCACTATCTGTTGCTCTGCAAATTCTCTTTGTTGTCACGTTACATTACAGGAGTTATCAAGATGGAAGCTAGAAATGTTGGCAGCTGCACAGAAGGGTAGACAGGGATTTTGTCATTCATAGAAGGCAACGTTTCTAAGAAGAGCCTAACCAGAGCCTTCATTTTGTCACTCTTTTTCAAGACAATCTGCATTTGCTGCTTGCAGCCCAGCAGTGAGACAGAAACAGGCTACTTCACGTTTGTTTCTTTGATATACTAGAAGTGTGCATTTTCCATGGAGATCTGGTTTTCTGCAGAAGTTCATCCCAGCAATGTGGTTCAGCTACCTTGTCAAAAACAGCAAGCAGTGGAGCAAAAGAACAGACAATGACAATAGACAAGCATCAGCAGATTGGAACTCTCCCCGGCAGCAACAGAAGATGACAACATCCCTCTGCTATTCCTCCATATCAGTAGGTTAATCCAGAGGGAGAGGGCAGGATAAATATCACTAGGACTATCAGGAAGCAGAAGATAAAATTTCAAGCTTTACACTGTACATGGAGCTGCAGATCCTGAAGGGGAAGTGCCAGGCTCCTCTTGTTGAGGCAACGGGTTTTCATGGCTGCAGATTGCAAGAGGACACACATCCTCAGTGGACTTCATTTATGGGCCATTTTGGTCATACTGTCAAAGTGCAGTTGTCATTTGAGAAACTGGGGGCCATGCTGTGCTCTGTCTCCCTAGTCTAGTTTGGTGTCTCGTTCAGCCTGGCTTCACACAATGCAGGTGCAACTATGTCCGTGTGGATGTCCACTTGTCCCTCAAAGCCAGTTTGTAAGCATATTGACCAATTTCAACTAAATTAAAATGGGTTGAAATCTCAACAATAAAGTTGTGCATATTTTCTGGAGATTGGTATGGAGAGGCAAAACTGGGCCCGTTTGCCAGCAACAATATGGCAGGTTTTCTGGGTTCAGCACAGAACATACTGTCTCTTGTCTGAAGTGTGTATGTGGGGGAAAGTGTTACAGGAGATAGGGAACTGAAATTACTGTGGGATGGGAGAATATAGGGGACAGAGTACATGTTGGTTCGAAGCTATATGTACTTATTTCTGCTGCTTACAGCATAACCTGTTTTATTAGCAGGGCCTAATTTGGTGTCTGATGTTAATAATTAACGTAACCAGGTCTTCCCCTGTTCCCCCTGATTTCTAATTAACAGTGTTAAAAGTATTTTTGATGGGAAATAAAGTGTAAGCATCCAAGCCTTTTATCTGGACAAAAACAACAGGTCATTGGTCAAAGGAATCCACCCTGACACATACATGGGTTTGGTGGTAGCACCAGGAGCAATGTTCAGGATCATCAGGCTTCCTTTTCTGCACCCGTTTACCACGCAGTAAGGCACAAGGAGTCTCCAACAAACTATGTGAAGTTGCCTTGTGCTGCACAAACAGCTTTTAACCATGCTCAGCCCAGTACATCACTGTTTCCTCTGCTGTTTTAGAAAATCGATGGGAAGAAATCATTAGAGGTACTCAGCCAAATAACTATGTTTCTTAACTATGTACTACGTGCAAGAAAGACCATATATATGTGCGTGTGTGTGTGTAACACAGCAAGGAAACACACAGATACCTCACAGAGCTCAAACAGATCTTCAAATAAAACCCATGACCTCCAGAAGTCCCATCCAGCCTAAACCATTCTGTGATACCATGCACATGGTAATAGGACAGTCAAACCTACCAAAAGACTCCTCCCAGGTCTTTACTGCAGCTGTAATCACTGTTCCTAGCACAACCTGCAGCCCTCAAACTTACCAGATAAAGGACATACAGTCTTCAGTCCTCTGAGAATTTTCTACAGGTGGATAAAACAGTGATACAGGGCTTTATCCATGGCAGAGTAATCACTGTCCATCTCAGTGCAGGTGGAGGACTGGGGGAAATGAAGCTTGAACAGCCCTTCAGCAACCAGTAGAGGGGTTTCTTGTCTATCTGGAGATGACAGTCCTGTTATAGAGCTCAGCAGTTTTCCCAGAATCCCTCATGTTAACAAATTTTTTGTTTGCTTCTGTTCAAAGCACACTTTCATCTCCTATAGGGTTCGGTGGAAGACTTTGATGCTAAACAGGTGTATGTTTCTCCTGATATGTTTGTGAATCTATTTACTTTTCCCCCAAAAGCAACCCCCTTGATCACTACAAAACATGTTGGGGAGAGAAGGCCAGCAGCTTCTATTTCCCCATGTGCTGCTAATAACGAGAAATTTCCATTTTTCCTTCCCAATGTGTGGTAAATTCCCTCTGATGACCTCACACCACTTGCACCCTTAACCACAACCTGCCCCAAATGCGCTTATCCTCTCAATGCATCTCAGTTGCCAGCTTCAACAGTCCTTCAACAGTTCCCAACTTCTCATTTTCCAAATCCTCCCAGAGAGGGCGTACATCCCTACTAACATTCTGCAAGCAATAACCTTGCCCAGTCACATCCTGGAGCCAAGCAATCTGTAATTCCTGTAGGTTATTTCCTTTTTAGCTTCCCTCCACACATCTTACCAGACTCTTTATAATCAGGCTTCACTACCTCAGGAGTCTTCTCACTGCTGCTGTCTTCTGTGCTCCCCAAAACCACCCTCAGACCAACACTTCCTCCAGCAGGAACTGCACAGAGCTCATGCTAGTGAGCCCCATTGAGTTTATTAGGGCTTTGCTCAGTGCCCTGCCTGTGCTGCCGACACACCTTACCAGCCTCCAGCATCCTCTGAGAAGATGGGAGAACCATCCTGCAGGGAGATAGGGTTACTTAGCCAGGACTGCTCCCCTGTGGGACTACTCCACTCCTTCAGCCACCCAGCAGGCTCACGCAGCCCCCCATCAGTCTGCACGCTGTGCCCATACTCTGGGTCCAGCAGATCACCAAAGCTAACAAGTTCTGTTTGCTTTTTGCTCCCAGGTGATATGCCATGATCACTAGAGCTGGGCAGGCGGGAGAAAATATGTAAGAAGAGGGGAGGATGATCTGTACCGATATAACCCTCCCATGATGGCAGTAGAGGGGTGACCAAAGGCCCAGGCAAAAATTGAATAGTTTGGTGCCAAAGCTTCCCTCCATGCCTGTGCTCTTTCCAGCAGGACCACAAAGATGGTATGGAGGTCCCATCCTGGTCCTCAGCAGCTTTTCCTTAGAAATGCTAATAGGATCAGTGTTGGAAATGAGATTAGAAATCTGAATTTGAACATTATGTTTCAACTAAATGGATTAACTTGCGGGTTTGGTACAGCCAAGTATCCACGTTCCCCTTCAGCAGCAAAACCATGAAGTCATTGTTCATAAATGCTTCTTCCCTCTTCTAAAAGCTACTTAGTTTTCACAATTTTAACAAGCTGTTGAGCTAAGCATTAACTCATTAAAATTCTTTAAAGTTGCTTTTTTTTTTTTTTTTCCTCTCTCTTGAACTATGAGAAGAATAAAGAGTTTTGTAAGGTTTATGGTTAAATCAGAGGTGTTTGTGTCTCAGCTGACCTTTCCCCACAATTGTTACTTTATTGTTGAATTAACACAGCTGGGGGACTTCTTTGGTGCAAGGCACTGGATTGTCCTGCTCTTTCTAGGTCTGTTTCCTAAGTAGAACTTGACAGTACCCAGAAGAGTTAACTGCAGTCAGATGAAGACTGGTTTAGACTATGGCTTCACTGTATGCCTGAGGAGATCAAATGGCCAGATGCTGCCAGTGGGGAGGCTCAGCTCCAGACCTTTATGCAGGTGCTACCACTGCCTTGCAGGCACTGGTGCTTCTCTGCTCATGTCGGGTAACCCAGTCTGCAAGCTGGGCAAACTGGAAATGAAAGCTCTTCATAGGGTCCCTCAGCTAGGTTGCCCCCTGCCCTGGAGAACGCAAAGGGAAGACAACATGCCGACAGGGACAGGACCATGGTGCTCCTGGCAGAGCTGAAGCAGAGACACACACCACGCACGCAGTCTGACGTTACAGATACGCAGCAACAGCAGCAGCTAGTGGCAAATTGCTGCTGAAAGGGTATGGTCCTGCTCCCCTGCTCTGGTGTCACATCTAGCAATCGCAAAGCCACGGGGTGAGCTGGTTCGGCAGGTTACCCTGCTGCTTGGGAAGATAAGCTTGTTTTCCAAGGAGTGGCAGAGCTGCTGAATCACAGCAGCAGCTGGCAAATGTTCCCCCTGGCACCTGTGCAGCAGGGTCTGCCAGCCCCCACCAGCTTCAGGACACGGCAGCAGCTATGGTTGAGGGGTTGATGGTACACAGTGGGGAAACATGCTCGGCATCAGCTGATCGGGTGATGGTGACTGAGCAGGCTGTTGATTTTTGTATTTGCATACCACTGTATGTTGAGGAAGTGGCTGACTTGTATGATTAGAGGGATCCAGCAGAAGTATCTGCCCCTGGAAGTGCCCTGGGCAGCTACCATCACAAAGTTAAGATACTGACATTCACAATATTGGGAACTACCCATTTAGTAAAACACTACAAAGCTTCAGGTCACAGACCATAAGTTCTCAGAGTTTCCCTGCCAGCAATTAAATACTACAGCTACCCAAAGCGATTTGCTAGTAGGTGCTGCTGCTACCCAAAAGCAGGCTAGTTTTTCTGATTTAGCTATTTTTATTTATTTATTTATTTATTTATTTATTTATATTTCTAGATTTACCTACTACCACAGATAATGGAATGGTGTGGACTTCTCCAGATCTGCACACAAATCCCAAGGATAAAAGACTGGTATTTCAGTGTTTTGCCTCTGGTTCAGCTTGCTGTGTGACATCAGCCCAGCCACATAACCTCCTCATGTTCCCTAACTGTCCAGTAGTGCTTTGAGAGCCTCCTTGTAGACATGAAATGTTTCTACCTTGAGGTAGTAGCACCCTAGCAATACCAACTTACATTGGTAACAGTAGTATCACCTGGACAGTTGTAGTTTTAGAAAATAATTACATGTAATCAAGTTTTAGAAATATATTGTCAGGAACTTTGTAAGACAAAAATAGTGCCTGTGATGTTCCAAACCTTTCCAGAATGGAGATGGCAATGATAAAGCCCTTGAAAATTAGATGTGTGTCAATGCAAACAGCATCCTGCCCCTTGTGAGCTGTGATCCATCCCTTACGTTCAGGGCACATTTGCTCAGAATATAGGATGTGTCAACAGCAGCACAGTTTAACACTACTTTATTGCAAAGACAAGCCTTATACTTAGGGAAGCTATACTGCGTAGTAGCAATTCACAAATGTTTTACACTCAAACTGTTAATCCTCTCTCCAGATACTGCCTCTGGTGCTTGCTAAAGGTTATGACCTCGTCATCCGTTTAACAGTCTAGTTGCCTGTCCTGAGGATGGCATTGAACATTGTACTCTCATTAACCATTATTTATGCCTGTAGACCATTCTTTACTATTATGTCCCTGCTCACAGTGTCCTGGGCGAAGTCTTTCCTACAGACTGTCATCAACAACTGACAATACAACCAGCACTGCCTCACTTTATATTGTGAAATCTCCACTTGCTGTAGTCAGTGCAGGTGCTCCCTGCTAGAACATGCAAGTGACATGACACAGACAAACAAACAAACAAACAAACCACATGCAGTGAAAGAAGAGAGAAAGGAGACAGCTAAAATGCAGAACAAAGTCTAGAAAGCCTTCTGGGCTGAGCACCAGAAATCATGAATGAAGAAACGATGTCCCATTTCATGTTGACTGTTTTGAGGATAAGCACTTTTTTTTTTTCATTTTACTAAATAAATCTGCTTGCATGAAAAAGAAAACAAAACCAGGCTCTATGCCCAGAGGCCTGACTGTGCAACTCTATGGTTCAGCAAATGCATTTCATGCTGCTGTGTTTTGACCATATGTTTGTGGCACATTAAGATCACATGCATCCATAATTACTGCAGCTGTACTGACTTATTCAGGCAGAATAAGAAAATCGCGTGCCTGACCCAGCAGTCACCAGTCTCTCCGTAATGGAAGCAACCCACCAGCCCCACAGCTTGGGTAGGGCTTCTGTTCACAGAGATTTTGTGAAGTAAGGGTGCACCATCACATGCTGAAGAGAAAAATGAGCAAGGGTGGCTCCTAGTAGGGCAAAGCATGTTGTGACTCAGTCCTTGGGAGAATGAGCAATGCCTACAGAAAGCACAGGAAACTGTTGCAAAAAGTTGATGAGCTGGTGGGAAAGATGTAGGAACAAGAAGAAGGCTGACCCTGTGTCCAGCCTTTTATGCAACGGGAATTATGAAACGAAGCACCTGAGCAGCTGGCAAGAGTTGTATGGGTGCCTGTCTGAAGTGCTAAGGCCAGGACCTGTTAGCAGTTGCTATATGCAAATCTGGTGGCTACCTTTTCTTTGGAAGCAAGCGTCTTCACCCATGTTTCACACATTCATTATAAACCACAGCTCTCTGCCTCCATTCACAGAAAGCACATGCTACCCTCATAATGCCTAGGAAAGGCAAATGATGAGGAATTAGCTAAGGCGAGCCTGGACTCTGCCGTACCTCCTTCAGCTGCTTGCTCACACGCGTTGATGAAGAAGCCACTAATGCCGTGCAACAGGGCAATTACCTGATGGCCGCTCTGCTGCCCACAGGCAAAGTGCTGCTGACTGCAGCCAGTGTCCCTGGAGGGCCATCCTGCCGGGGACATTTTGAAAGCCGGAGGGCTGCCTTGGGGGCTTGGGGACAGCAGCGGTCCCCAGCAGCTTGGGCAAAGGCAGTTTGAGAGGCTTTGTGAGGGAAGGCTGCAGGCATCCTGGCTGGCCAGCATGGAGTCGTGCCTGAGAGGAAACATTTGGGGTTTTTCTCTGGTAAACGGTTTGTCAGTTCATGGGGCAGCGTCGCACAGGGCACGAAATGCCGTGTAGTAGGTGTTTTTTTGTCGGTTGTGGAAAGAAAAGAGAGGCACGCGGGGCTGCCTGTTGCCATTTGTCGTTCAGGGCCTTCAAAGTCAGGTCCTGTGCCAGTGTGCAGCGACCCAAGAGCGGGGTTCCAAGCTGCCACTTCAGGCAGCACACCCACAGGTGACGCACGGGACAGGGCAGCAGGCCCGGGCTCAGCCGACTCGCCTCCCCCGCCACGTTCTTTACACACCGATTTATTCTGGTGCACTTTGGTTAAAATAGGTCTCCCGACCTCGTGTGGGCAAAAAAATACAATGCCTGCTGGAGAATGCGGGCATCGATCCCGCTACCTCTCGCATGCTAAGCGAGCGCTCTACCATTTGAGCTAATTCCCCAGTGCACTCCACTAACTCCCCCCGCGAGCTCACACATCCTCGCCCCACCCCCTCTGCGCGCGCCGCGGACTTGTTGTCAGGCAGTTTGGCGCCCGTGCAGAGCATTGGGGGGCGTGGCTCCGTGCCCTGGCCAATGGCGAGGAGCGAGGGGCAAGGCCAAAGGGAGAGCGCCACCACAGACACCCACCCCTCCCGCCGTGGCCTCCTGCCGGGTCTGAGCACCTCAGCTCTGGATTGGACCGAAAGGTTTTTTTTTTTTTTGAGGCATTCGCTCTTTCAATTGGGTGAGGGAAACGCCTGTCACAGTGACGTTGCCCTGTTGCTAAGTCGGGAAGGTGGGAAGCGAGATGCACCCGCCCCATGTGTTGACTGGCTAACAGGCAGCTGAGAGCCCGCCCTCATCCCCGTTCGACCCCGTAGCAGCGTCGCTGCTGAGTGACTGACACCCACGAGACTGCCAGTGGGAGGCCGAGCCCCGCACTCTGTCCAATAAGAAAGGCGCGAGCCGGTGCTGGGCGGGTATGATTGGCAGGCGGGGCGGAGGGAGAGGAGGGCTCGCAGGAGCTGATATGTCCGCCATCTTGGAGCGTCGGTGATGGTGGCGAGCAGTGGCTTTC
>VXAL01017350.1:823124-851826 GCA_013399475.1 Chauna torquata
TTTCCTCAAGTTGGAGAGGAAGAGCAAGGAAATGGGGAAGTTACTTAGTGATCATATTTGATCCTGATATTTTCAGGGTGGGAGACAAACCTGAAAGATCAACCAGAAAATATGTAGAGAATATGAACATAACACTGAAAGCTTTGCATAGCATGTTTAAGTGTTTTTGTGATGTGTCAATGTTCCGGCATCTGTTGTAGAAACCATATGCTACTAAGCAACTGAAGTAAAATGTTTTTCTACCCTTGGGTATTATATGCAGCTCTATAGCTAGCTTGGGACGCTTTTCAGGAATCTGGATAGACTGAATTCATAGGATCAGGATGACATTTGGTATAAGCTGCTAACAGCTTGCTTGTGGCCCTTCTAGGGGCTAATAGCATTTTTGTAACAGTTCTTTGCACTAAACTGGGGGAAAAAAAAACTGTTATTGTAAAATACAAGAATTTTCATGACCTTTGTTTACTTAATAGCTTCCATAAGTTGCTGAGAAGCATATGTGAAGTGGTATATGTAATTGGGGGGGGGGGGGGGGGGNGGGGGGGGGGGAGGTGTCCTGCAGTATATAGAAACCCTCGACTGTTGTTGCTTCTTGCTGTTACCCTGTGTAGTCCTCCCCTAACTCTTTTAAACAGACCTATCCTTTCCTCATCCATGGGGCTTAAAAACCTGGAATGCTCAGTGACAGAATCTATGCCATGTGTTGCACACCTGCGGTGGAAGAGAATGCCAATAGGACTTCAGCATGCAAGTGTATGAACTGCGAAGCTGAAGTACATGCTGCTGAGATGATGCTGTAGGCTGTCTCTGCCTCTAAATAGAACTGAAAGAATTGAAAATATTCTTTGATAGTACCAGAAACCTGTTGTTACAGAGGGGTGAGGGACTGAGTAAAAGACTGTAGAGTTATTTTACTTGTGCTGGCAAAATGGGTAAGAAGAGCATCTATGAAATTGGTAGTGAGGAGTTGGTTAAGAGTGACCTCTGATGTGAAGGGATGCAGATTTTAAATAATTAAACTACATGTACACAAAAGCAGAAACTGCCTGATAGGAATGTTCTCAGGACTTCCTCCAAGGAAACTAACCCACAAATCTGTCTCATTTTTGGATGAGATGATTCCAAGCATTTATACACAGTCTAAGTTATAGTTTTGCAGGGTGCTAGAGTATGTGGCCTAGTGGTCTCCTTTCTGTGTCCATTGGGTCTTCTGGAAATTGAGCACTGAAAGACTGTCGGCCAGCTCTCGTTAGTTGTGCCAGAAGATACTTCTAAAAGCAAGGAAAACTCTAAAGCCTTTTTGTTGTGACTAAGGTCCTGGGTGAGGCTTTGTGAAAGGGCCATGTGATTCCCAGGGGGGTAACACAATGTGGTTGGGATTGAGGATGGAAACATTTTTTTTTCAGCAAAAGTTAGTGGTTATTTGTAATGAGGTTATTAATTACATTCCAGAATATAGCAATTCCTGTGTTTGAGGTATTCTCATTGTTGCAATGTGTCAAGTGAATCCTGGGCATCCCTGCTACACAGTGGCACTGTCCCCACCTTCAGTGGCTATAGGCAGAGTCTCTAACCAGATCTCTGTATGTAAACTGGGAGTCTTGTGCAAACTTAGCTTCTTGCAGAGGTTTTTGGAGTGAATCTTGTAATTCCAGACTTGCAGTATATAGAACCACAGAATGGTTTGGCTTGGAAGGGACCTGAAGGACCATCCAGTTCCAACCCCCCTGCCATGGGCAGGGACACCTCCCACCAGGCCAGGCTGCCCAGGACCTCGTCCAGCCTGGCCTTGAGCGCTGCTGGGGATGGGGCATCCACAGCTTCTCTGGGCAACCTGTTCCAGTGTCCCACAACACTATGAAAGAAGAATTTTTTCCTTGTCTAATCTAGATCTCCCCTCTCTTAGTTTAAAATTGTTCCCCCTTGTGTTATCACTATCTGCTTGTGCAAAAGTTGCTCTCCATCTTTTTTCATAAGCCCTTGTTAGTAGTGAAAGGCTGTAATGAGGGCAGCTTCTCCTCAGGGCTGCTCCCAATCCATTCTCCGCCCAGCCTGTATTTGTGCTGGGGATTGCCCCGACCCAGGTGCAGGACCTTGCACGTGGCCCTGTTGAACTTCATGAGGTTGGCACGTGCCCACCTCTCAAGGTCCCTGTGGGTGGCATCCCTTCACTCCAGTGTGTCGACCGTACCATGCAGCGTGGAAAGATGCTTCCTGTGGGTGTACGCTATGCTCCTCTGGAAGACTGCAGCATGAGACCCTACAGTGCTGCTGTATGATGCACGTTTCTTGCTTCTAGTGCCCTAATTGATTGAGAAATAGGAAGCAAGTTAAGACTTCAGGTAATGCTTTATACAGCAGCTGTAGGCAATGCCAGTGCACGTATGATTACATCTTTTTTTTGATGGTACTGTAACAAGTTTTGGCAATTGAAGAGCAGAAAACAAGGGAGTAATAGATGTTTCTGAGGGCTTGTCTTGCTACAAATTGCTGTTACTTCAATAGTACTTGCATTGTGAAAGGAGTATCAGCTGCCGCCTCCACAGGGTAGATTTTTGCATCTCTTTCTACTAGAAATTACAATAGGATAAAAGTCATAGGCAAGGTCTTGGGAGGGGAGGGGAGACTTTTCTGTGAAATGCTCTATAACCTTACCTTTAAAATAGACATAGGGCTGTCTTGATATTCTCTTCATATTTATGGGGTAGTACTTTGATCAGTCTTCAATCTAAAATGCTCAGCTGGAAACTTCAGGACTGGTTTGAACTACAGTAATTGACATTATTTCTTTGTCAACTGTCTTGACAGAATTGCCAGATAGCAGTGTCTTTGCAAGCTAACCCATCAGGAAAATAACTAATGAATTCCATTTGTTTGGCAAGTTCAGCTTCTGTCACCAAACATCTTGAAAAAAGATGGGAACTATAGAGACTGCTAAAATAAAGCCATAGCGGTGGCAGGTGCAGACCCAGTTCTGGGTAGGTGGGTTTCCTGCTGATGTTGCAAGTGGTCTGCATCTACAGGAAACCAACTTCCTTTCATTTTGATTCTGGCCTGCGGGCATTCCAGATGAAAGTCTCTTCTAAAATTGCAACAGCACAATGGTTGTATTCTCACCTTCCGTGTTTCTTTGTGGCCTTCATAACAGCCAGAAAGAAGGATAAGCTTGTCACTGCTCATGGCACTCTCTAAGGGCTATCAACATTTTGGTAAGATTTTTCTTGCCTGTGAGTGACAGTTGTACACTGAACCTGGGTGTGAAGTAGCCCGTTCCTCCTTTTGGCTGTGGCGTGCAAGCATTCGTCAAAGGATCCTTCCATGTGTGTACTTGATGCTGATCATGGGCTCTTTGTAGCTTCAGACCACCTTTATTTAATGGCAAAAAGATGTTGTGTGCTGAACAGTGTATTAATATGAAATTTGTCTTATTTTCCCCCAAATAAAGGAGGTGGTAAAGATGCCATTAGTATGAAATCTGCATTTCTTAATGGTCAACAAAACTAAATGTGGCTTTTGATGTTGCTTGCATTTACTGTCGTGATTAGCGTGCTGTTTTTATTTTGAAAAGTGGTGCTTCCAAGAAGGGAATGGGATGAAGATTTAAAGGCAAAGCAGATAGAAATCCAGTAGGTGATGAAAGATCGTGTAAGACCACTGCACAACTTGCTGGGCTCTGCAGGTTGTAAGAAAGAAGATAATTGCTGTCACAGCTGTGAGTTGATAGCATTTAGTACTTAGCTTTTTTGAGTATCTTGCAGCTAATTAAAACCTTACAGTTCTTTTGACATTACCAAGTCCTTCCTGTTACTTTACCAGTGGTGTTACAGGATGCCTTTCCTCATTTAAAAGGGATATACTTTGCCATTGGACTATGAAAATTGTGTTACATCTGTAGTTCTTCAGCTTTGTTTTCCAGGTCTCTCTCCTAGAGAGTAACTTAGAATCGATAAGTGTATAAATGTTGCTACCAGAACAGTACTGTGTGACTGGGGTCTGAACTTAAAACTTCAGTCTTTTTTGACCTGTTAAAAATATTGGATTGCTCTTATTTTTCAGTAGATGTGCCAGGTGCCATTACCTTGCTTACTAACACGATTTTAGTCATGGGTGGGGACAGGAACTTTTTTCCTGCGGAGATCTGTTCCAGTGTGCTCTCCTGCTGTACTTAGGTATTATATATTTTGATATGCAAAAAAGAACCTTGACATAGCTGAGTGGAGTACTAGCCACACCTGACCTGGGTGCTTTGATTCAAAAATGCAGATCATAAATCCAAATTAATCCCTAACTTTCTAGTAACTGAATAGGAAATAGTTTCCCAGATTGGAATTGTGGGGATGGGATTTCAAAGGCAGCTTAAAAAAGAGGTGCTGAATTTTTCTGCAATGCGGTTGTCTGTGAAGAATGATTCAAAGTCCGAAACCCCTGTAGGTTGTTTCCTATCTTTTGTAATATAGGAAACACCTGTAGGTGTCTGACATCTTTTTCAGTATAGGAAACTGGCTTTCTTCTAGGGCACAACAGAAAGCAGTGATGTTTAAGTCCTTCTACAGTAGGTTTTTCTTTGATCTACGCTAGCCCAATCCTTCCTTACTCCAAACTCAGGAATTCTTAAATTTAACTCCTACTCTTCAGAAAAAATATGGTAGCTGTAAGGCTAGAGACTAGAATGCAGTGGAGCTGCTTGTTTCTACCCTGTAGAAGTTGTAGCCCTGTGCAGCCAGAAATGGAATTATTGGTAGATGCAGAAAATGCATAACTATGGTGCTGATCCCGATCGTGATGGGGCAGGTTGTAGGTTATGTCAGTGCCTGTACCTTTTTACTTATTTATTGGAAATTGTGAACATTATGATTGTGAAGATTAAGGTGGTCTTTGGAAAAGTGAATTAAAATAAATAGGTCAGTTGGAAGGGACCTTCAAAGATCATCTAGTCCAACTGCCTGACAACTTCAGGGCTAAATTGGAGACAGATCATATATTGGAACTACTAAGCAGCACAATGCAAGCAAAAATGGTAGATTCATTTTACTGGACATACTGGGTTTTTGTACAGAAATGTGGTCTCAGTTTTATTATAGAAAACCTGGAAGCAACAGCTAGTAAATCCATCATCCCAAATCTAAAACTAAGGTGGCAGTTGAAAATAAAGTAAGGAAATATGGGAGGGGGAGAAATGGTATCTTTTTTCTTTTTTTCTTTAATTGCAGCTAAACTGGCTATAAAGCTTTGTTTCTGGACTTCCAAGCATTTCAGACTAAGTTAATTTCTGTGGATAGTTTCCAAACTTTAATGGTCCTTACCAAAGTTGCCTTGCCACTAATTCCACTGGTGACTTCACTTTATGGAATGGTAATAAGACTTGCCAATATCTGTGTGGAACCCTGAATGTATGGAAGAATAAAAGACTAAGGTTAGGTTTAAGTAAATTGACTTGTAAGTTTCTGCTTAGCAGAAAATTGCTTTTTAGGGCTATATCACGTAATGCAGTTATAAATACTTAATCATTTTAAGTTCTGAGCTAGCATTTTAAATGCCTTGCATTCTTTGAAACTTTATTCTCCAAATCTATTGAGCAGGCATATGGGCCAGAAGCACCAATGCTGCTTTCAGTAACTATTTGTCCTGCGTTTGGGTTAAATGATAACATTATTTCAGTGTTTCCTACTTATCAAGAGTAAAGCACCACTTCTTGGGTGGAGTTGAGACCTCTTGCAGTGGGAGAAAACTGACAGATACTAGCAGCTAGAGAAGGGGTTTGTAGCAAGGAGTGGATGCTGGAAGTATTTTAGTTACTGTGTTGTAGCTCTGTCTTAGGAGGGAGAGGAACTTGGAGAAAATGGCAGGGGAGCACAGCCAACCAAAATATCTCCTTCAAAGAAGTATTTCAATAAGGACTACAGCAAAAAAACCTTTGTATTCCTGACCTGTGGCATGTTGCTTGAAATGGCTTATTTTAACTCTGTCTGCAGGGATACGTTAGTGCAGTTACGATATTGCTCAGTTGATCACTCCAGTGTAAGGATTTAGAATGTGAAAATAATCTTGCTTTGAAAACAGTTTTTCTTAAGATATGCTACTAGATCTTTGAGGTGAACTTGTCCTGTAGTTTGTTCCTTGCTACTATGATAGAGTTCTCAAAGATGCTGTGTAGCAAATAAACTCTTCTAATGATCCAGTGAGAAGAATTGAAGCAGAGCTTTAAAAAGATTGTTTTGAAGACCACTGAGAAAACAGAATGGGCTTTGCATTTCCCTTTACCGTTCTGGCTTTTTCTTCGTACGTAGAGAGGGTCTGTGTGTGTGCATGTGCGTATATATGGCTTATTCTGTTTGGCAATATTGATTTTTTTCTGGTGTCGTCCATCAAAATGGGAGAGTTCTGCGGGGAAAGCATACGTTCTTTCAGTGGAGGCACCAAATACATGTGTGTCTGGAAAATCTGGTGTGCACGCCTTGTAAAAGCACAGCATGATGAAACCCAGGTTATTGAAGTGGTTTGCTCCAAAATATGAATTACCTGGGGAGTAGGGCAAGGAGGAAGGATAACTTAATAGCCACTTCAGACTCTATGTGCAAGATGCCTTCTCAATGATCTTCCATTATTTTGCTGGTTTTCTAACTTCTCTAGAACTTTTTTGCTTATACTCAAAATAATAGCCATTCGTTAAGCATATGTGAGAGTTGGTGAAATCTTCTCAAAGCAATTTATCTTACTTTGGTAAGCTGAATCTCTCAGAAAAGTAAAGCTAATCAATGCCTCTATCTGCAGTGTCAGTAAGCAGTGCTAAATGCATGTTTAAGTAGCATGGGGGAAGGGGCCTTGCTAGTACTTTATAACACAAAAGTTGGTGGTAAAATGCTTGTGAAGGACATTGAACTTCTATTCAGTTGCCTTAATCCTTGATAGATAAGGTAACCTAACTGTTTACATGCAGTACTTAATTGACATTCTATGTGCAGTGAAATGTTCTTCTCTTCCAACTACTTAACTTCATGTTCAACATATATGAAGAGATGGAAACACAATTCCTTAGACTCTTTCCCTGTATGTGCTTATGTTCTGTGAAGGAGAGTGCTGTCACTTGGGGTTAAAGGCTGAACTAAAGCCATAATGTCGGCGCTAAACTAGGATGGATTCTAAATGGTGCTAAAGTGTTCGTCTAAATGCGGATACTAACTTCTAGGTAAGCAAGTGTGGTAACCTAGCATCATTTCTCTTGTATCCAGGTGACTGCTACTGTATCTTATTTCCCTTGCTTGGCAGATACACTGGAATAACTTTTCTTACTTTTGTACTAGGGGTCATGTTAATAAGCACGGAAATTGAAGGGATTGTAGAAATAAGTGTAAAGAGGACCTAAGCTTTTTGGTACGTGAAGTCAAGGTTAGGAATCCTTTTCCTCAAATGTAAGTCAAAATCAAGGATTTATTTTAACCTGCTGAAATTTCAGATTAAAAGAGGAAATATCTTCAGTTCTTCTTTTCATGCTATCAGACCTGCACACCCTTTGAAGAGTGTTAGGGATTCCAGCCTTCAGTTTGAAAAGCAAAACATGTTTGTTTGTGATATGGTCATAATAGCCTGGTATGTCGTGTTAGCCTGGGTGTGTGCGCAGGCTGGGTTGATTAGCTCTGTCTGTTCTTATAAGATATAGTAGCATAGAAATCAAAGATAATATATTTAGGGGCTCAGTTCTTGATATCTTTATTAAAAGGACAGTCTTGCCTGACACCTTGAAAACATGCAGCTGTCAAAACTTATTTTAATGGTTCTATAAACCTTAGTATGAAGAAAAGCAGGAAGGTCTTGCTCAGTCTTTGTTTAACTAGTCAAGTTCAGGTAGCATGTAATGAAAGTGAAGAGGTCCAGGGAACCTTTAATGAAAGTGAAGAGTCAAACAAGAAGGAAGCATGTGACAAACAACTTCGGATTTAATTTTGAGGACAATATCTTAAGGCAAGAGTCCATGCTAGTTCTGGCCGCACCCGCAGCTGCCTGGAGCTTCACAAAGCAAAGCAGTGCCAGGATCCTAGAAGCTGCTGCCAACTTCTATTTCTGAGCAGCAGATGATATTAAGTATTGTTTTTAACAAGACCAAGATGTCGTGTAAAAAGAACTCGTAACTCTTGATTATGCTGTCCATACAGAAGGAACACTCTCTGCTCTCCTGGTTAGAAATTACAGCAGCAAGCAGCTTGCTTCTACTTCTGTATTTTCATGCACCTCGAAATTTGATTTGCATCCAACTTTAAAGGTTTAATCAACAAGGTGAAAAAGAGGATGAACTTGTTTATCCAAACAGTTAAAGGTTGTCCAGATAAAAAGTGGGCATGTTTACATTACACACTGCAGTGCCATGATAGAAAAGCCCAAGCCAGTTAGGCATATGCTCTTATGTTTACAGTGTGCCATGCCAAGTGCAGGTTTAGGTTCAAAAAGCCGTGTGGCCAGTTAGCATGCTCTTGTACTCAGGTTAATTAAGGCAAGCAAGACGTAGGTCTGAGTAGTCTTAGTGCAGCAAAGTGGCTGATACAACTGTGGTGTCTTCTGTTAGCTCTGCTTCTGGTACTACCTTAGAAAACGTTTTTCATACTGTTGTTTGAACATGCTTACCGGTATCAGGCAAGAGTCTTCTCGTCCGTTCCCTGCTTATTTTCAGAAGTGTCCCATTTGGCCAGGGCAGAGTAAGGCAGATTAAGTGAAATGTTGAGCCAGCACCAATGCAGCCATGGTGGTAAATATATCATTGTTTTTTCCCCTTTTTAGTCTAAAACTGTTGGATCACAAACAGACAAACCCCTACGCTTGTTGCGAATACCTACTGGTACAGAAAAGAATAAATGCATGAAGAAAACAAACACACAAACTTCTATAATTCACATGTCTAACTATAAGGCTATGTCCATAGGTTACAATATTTTTTTCCTTAAATGTTCAAACAAAAAAACAAACATACTGTTGAAGTAGTAAGTTAGCAGTACTGATTTCTACATTTCTGGAGTGCAGGAATCCAAGATCTATGTTGTAGGTTGTCATGTGGTTGGGAGAATAGTAGAACTGATGCTAAACTGTCTTATTTCAGCCTTGTGTCTTGTTCTTTGTCATCAGATCCAGAACTTTCATGCTGCAATCCTGCAGCAGCATAAGCTCATGTAATTTGGGACAGAGATAGAAGAGATGAATCCTGGTTTCCCTTTCCCTAACAGTGTGTTCCCTGTTCCTTGACCGTGCGGGCCCTGGTGATCGGCAGACCCTTTGAGCTGTTCCAGCATGTGGACTCGGCAGGAAAAACTCCTTCCCTGCTTCCTCCGCCAACTTCATTTGTCACCTCTTAGAGTACATTTGCGCTCTGAAATGGCTTGGCAGAAGTTTGCTGGGGTGGTGTCAGGGAGCCACCGGGGAGGGACTGCACTGCGTGGGGTAGTGTGGAGCTGCTTAGCCTAGCCAGCTTGGCCTGCTGCAGCACTGCTCCGAGACCTGACGGAATTTCAGTCCTGGTCCTTATTTTGATTGTGAGTGGTGACATGTCAGCATACATGTGCTCTCTAAGCGAAATGTTTGGAGCTGATAACCTAAACCATTTGAAATTTAAGTCCTAGCATGAGTCATTTCTTAAAATGTTGTTTAAAAGTCACCTTGAATATTGTGTAGATTTTTGATTAAACTTCACTGGTTCACAAATTAGTATTCTGGTCTACATCAGTTGTGCTTATTTCTCTGCCCTACCAAATTCGAGGTGGTGGACAACATTTCAAGGCAGGTTTTCTTTTCTTTAAAGACTGTCTTTTCAAGGGGTTGCTTAAATACAGATTTTTTTGTGAGATGTTCCTTATTTACTTCTGTAGTAAACTATAAGATACTGGTGTTCTAATGAGGGCATATTTGGATTTTTCTCCACCAGACGTTTGGAGAGATGTGGTAAGGAATGATAATGAAACTATTTACTCTTAAATAATGATTTTGCACTGCTCTGCCTTGAGCATTAACACAAGTTATTTATTGCTAGACTGTAACTTCCCTGGGGTAATAAGCCACTGGAAAAAGGGGCAAAAATGTACTTTACAATTTTGTTCTTAAGTGTAGTGTTATGTTAAAAAAAAAACAACTTGCACTTGGTCTGAATACAGTATGTCCCAAATAGGGAATAAAACTGAACCACACAGTGACATGTTACCCATTATTATTTGTGGTCCAGACACCTTTATTGTTCCCAAAGAGATGCTGGTGCTCTGCTAGTGGTTTTGTCAAACTGATTGCCCCTGTAATGAGGGTGGGGCTACAAAATCAAACTGGAATTTTTGGAAAGGAGTAGTTTACAAATGCTAACACTTGCACTGGGGACAAGAACTAACATTGCATGATGGTGTATTTATGAGTTTTTTTTACATCACAAAAAACAACGAAATGTTTACTTCAAGTATAGTAGGGTGTGTATATATATATATCATACTTCAGGTGTGATAAGTTATATAAGTTACTGCTTTGCAGTAATTCACCTCTTGCATTCAAGAGCAGCACTATTCAGTACCTTGTAGTTGTGTGCCCTGATGGAGGGGGGAGAAAAAAGTGCAAAAAATGTTATGTTGGTTTCTGTAAGCAAAGAACAGATTTGAAGAGACCTTTTTGGCTTCACTGTGTGGCCAGTAGAGATGCATGGGAACTGTTTGTGAAGTAGACACACCTCAGTCTGTGCAGCATTAATAAAATGTTTAGTCTGTTCATGGCAGCTGGTCACAGAGGTTAACGTCTGTATCTTAAAGCATAAATAAAGTTCATCAGGTGATGCTTTACGACAGGCATGCTATTCCACACATGAAGGTTGATACTACTGTGGATAGCTGCGTTGCTTTATTTTTCAGGTAAATTGGTTGAACGTATTAAGACAGATGTGTTCTAGTAGTGATGAGTTTTCATGGTTTTACGTCTGAATGTAATATGCATGCATGATAGTGCTTCCATCCTGCCTTTTCATGTTATCTTCAAGTTTAAGCTTTTGGGACCTTCCCTGTTGGCTCCATGGCCATGACGATAGTGCCATGTTAAAGCGGCTGAACTGTTACCTGATGCGAGCCATCCCTGGAGATAGGAAGGCCAGATTTAAAGTCTTATACCTGACCCAATTGGTTGATTCTTTTTGTTCTATTATTTTAAGGAAAGAACTCCTGTTTATTCCCTTTTCCTTTGTCCATAATGCAGTCCATCTCAATACCTCATTTGCTTTGTGGAGGGGAACAGTCTGTGCCAATACTCAACCTGTACCGCTGAGTGGAGGTCATTCCTTAAACCAAGCTCTCTACTCTTAGATTCTGAGATGGGCTGAAAAAGTCCTGATTGACTTCTTGTGGAACACCCTTCCCAGGGTAGGCTGTAACATTTGTACTGCCGGTGTCTTTTTCTTTTTGATTACACTAGCATTTTTTTCCCCTTTTAATCTTGCTGTGTTGAATTCAGAAGCTGGCTGTTCTGGTGCTAGACAATGGTATTTAAACTAGTTTTCAAACAGAAAGAGGAACAGAGAAATACCAGAAAGTAATCCTTGTAAAGGGGAGTAGTAATAGTGGTTTTCACTTGGATAATTTTGCTGGTGAAGATAATCTTGGTGTGGACGATACGTTAAGAGCTTGTAAACTGTTCTGAAAGTTGATTAAGCTGAACAGGCTTCTTATTTTTCTTTCATGTGACATAACTGAGGAAGTGACATTGTCTCATATTGGAGCTCTGCTTCTGAACATGTGTACATTGGAAATCCAGAAATGACAACCAAGAAAACTTTAGTAAAGCAAACCAAATTCAGTACACTTGTTTACTTTTTGTGCTCTAGTAAGTCACTCGACTCACAAGGGATTGGCAAATCCACTTGACATTTGGACCTGAAGGTCTAAGGATGAAAAGCATGTTTGACCTTTGAAAGTATTATGGTCAATGCATTACGCTGACCTTCAGTTCATGGTTATGTTGGTTATTAAAATAGCCTTAGAGAAGGCTGTGTATAGTGTTTGTGTATGTCAAGGCTTGGAATATTTGTGCTGCTGTGCATAAAATGGAAATGTGGTGACTTTGGTTCTGGAACTGTTGGGAGGTACTAAATAACATGATATTTCAAGCAGCAAGACTTACTAGCCCTAAAAACAAAAACCCACCTTTATTGGGTGGTTGTTTAACTGGAATGTAAATGTTTGTTCTAGTTCAGAAGGAATACATTTTTAATACATATCTTTAGGTCGATAGAGGCTATTAAAAAAATCTGCAAGGCTCAAGAAACAGCTTTGAAGACTCAACCTGGGAGGTGTAAAATTAAATTGTTACTCTTTGCTAGCAGAGTATTTGGAATGGTTTTGAGATGTTTCTTTTTTTTGGTTGTCTTTTTTTAGCTGAAGATATACTTGTGACAAACTGATAGAGCCTTTCAGCCAAATACTAGGTAGACATTGACATGATCTAAGAACTTACTACTCTACTTGCTACCCTTCTTAGTTGCAGGTGCTTTCTCATTTTTTAATGAACAATATTACCCTTGTTCCCAAAACAAAAGTCTTGAAACCTGTTCGAGAAAGCGAAATCAAAAAACCTTCTGTAACTGGTGGAGAGGGAAGGTGAATTTTGGTGTTAAATTTTTCTTATGACTGTCAGAAGCCTCTACATCAAAAAGAAGCATCAATTGATAGGATGCTTTTTCTTGCCTATTTGGTGTTGACCAAAGCACAGGCAGGTAAGCGTTGCTGTGAGGCCAGCTGTGGATGCCAGCTATGCTCTTTAATGTTACTTTGCTTTACACTCAAGGAATTAGACTGTCAAAATCAGAGGTCATCTTAGTGATGGCTGATTACTGTCCTAAAAGAGCTCGTTACTTTGCAAGTCTATATGTAGACTTTTGTGGTTGACTTTTTTGCTTTTTTTAAACTGATTTCAAATTGAAATTGGCTGAATTGTACACACTTATGCCAAAATAACTGATTCTTAATGCTTGTACATTTTTGTATCACTTTGTGGATGAATCAGATCTTAGTATTTCTCATCTAGATCTGAGAGACATGATTTCATATGAAATTGCTAATAGCTTGAAAAAAAAAGTCTAGATTCATGTTAGATTCCATAGTCAAGTGCAGATTATAAAGACAGCTTTATTTCAGTGACACAAAGCGTCTTCCTTTGTCTCCCAAAAGTGAAGGGAGATATTTAAAGTTGGTAATAACAATTTTCTTTCAGATGGCAGAGCTGCTCTTGAACGTGTTCTCAGGGTATGGTGCACTAGACTGACATTTACTTTTCAGAGCAAGTTGTTTCCTCCTTCAGTTCATGTGTCTTATTTCCTGCAAAGCATTGCTTTGTGTTCATGCAGTTGTTGAACTATTGAATAGAACGTGTTAACAACATGAAATTATACAATGTCTTTTTTTTTGTTGTAGGAAGAAATCTGCTTCATCTAATTCAATCCCAATTCAGTCCTGCTAATCTGCTAGTACTGTAGATTGAAAGATTTTTGCTGTTGCCAGGATACCCTGTAATGGGCAAGGAGCCTGAGAGAGTACAAATTCTCTTTTTTTAACTTTTTAAAAGCTTTTGTTTAACAGGTAAGAAACATTGCTATTAAACTTCATCTATAGCAGCATATTTAGCTTCTGCATCTATAAAGCCTTTACTTAAATTTGAAATGGTTCCTGAATGCTTTAACTTTTTTCCATGTCCCTGATGTCCACTAAAGACTTATTTACCTGATTTCTGTAGGTTCACGTTTGCCACCTTCCAAGCTGCTCTTCCTTTTCTGCAGTTCAGACTTCATGGCCATTCCTTTGATTTCCTTGCAGCTTTTTTCTGACTACTTTCTAGCTGACTGTTTTTAACTTCTTGTCTTTTAATCCATTCTGCTGTTGCACTACCTTCTTTCTTTCTCTGCCCCCTTTCCCCCCCTCTCTTCTCTTTGGTCTTAGAATGAGAATCGAGGGTCATCTAGACACGCTGTTGTGGTTATTCTATTTGTTTTACAGGGAACATATTTAAAGTGTTTTGATTTTGTGCCAGGAAGTGTATCTGCTGCCCAGCCTCCAATTCTTTGAAGAGTTTCAAAGCAAATGTGTTCATGAACTGACATATTAGGTATGAATGACATTTGGCACTATAGGTTCTTATATTGGAGTAATAGTAATACTGTCTTATGCAACTGAATTTTTGGTATCGAACTACATGCTTCAGAGTAAAATTTGTCTTCTGTGTAGGTATGCATTATTTAGCTTTCTTGTTACAGTATTGCTGAACCTGTTCTTCTCGGTACATAAATAACCTCACTTCTGTTTTTGAAGATAATTGGAAGAGCTCAAAATACTGAGAATCTAGCTGAATTCCTTGACCAATGATTAATTTAAATGTGTAAATGTTTGGCTATTAAAGTGGAGTTACTAGAAAACTATTCATCCTTTCTATTTGGGTAGGGGAGACTAGTGTCTAATTTGTAGTTGTTATAGGTAATTAAGATTTATATTAACACTTGTCAACCAGCGGCTTGGGATCGTGTAGGAATTGCCAAGGATACAAGGATACACTTGCTGCTTGGTATAAAATTGCTTTAGCTGGGCCGTTATGACCTGATGAATTTTGAGGGATTGGTGTCTTTGAGTTAACAAGAAGTAGTTTGGAAGTTGTTTGTATACTTAATGTCATAGCAACTGACTGTTGGGACATTCAGTCATAATAGGTGTCTGTGTATGTATGCACATGATGGTTGTCTATTATATATTATGTAAAAATACATGTATTTGTAGTTCTGATCTAGATGGAAGTGTAGCTAGTATGATAAATGTGGGAGACTGGAATGATGAGCAAGGGTGAAAGTAAATTCACTTCTGTCCCAATTTTTAGATCCTCTGCAACCATAGCAGGCCCCTTCTTCCCCTGGGAGGTGAAAAGGAGTTATTATCTAATACTTAGGGAGTGAAAGTCGTCATTAGATAATTTCCTTCCTTATTAGGAGGTGGAGGCAGCTTTTCTAAGTGAATGTTACAAAAATTACTGTCTTGTACTATTTTCTAACATGTTTCTCTTCTGGTCAAGAAAAGACTACCACATGTAGTGCTCCCATTTTGCTCAGTATGTAGTTACCTTCTGAAAGTATAGTTGTTAGCTGAGAATTGTATATGCTGTAAATGTGTGATGCTGGAAAGAACTGTATGCGTAGTACAGTCTTAAACAGTAGAATAGTCAAAGAACTTGCTGAATTGTTTCTGTTGTATTCCCAAACATAATTTGGTTACACAGGAATTCTTGGTAGTATTTGGAAGAAGCAGTATTTTGTTCTGGTATGTGAGTGAAACTCTACCTGCTGATGGTTTAGAACACTGAAATGTCACTAGGTTATTTATGAGGAATGCTCCCCTGCAGTTCCTGGTTTTGCAGCTTAATGATGGTAAGGTCTTGCTAAGATGATTCCAGTTACATTGTTTTGTTTAAGAAATGTAGAAACTCTGCTGTATTACTGCTTTTATTTTATGATTGCTAGGTGTAATGTAGTTGAATCTAGGACTTGCAATAGTAACTTATATCTTTTTAGCTAATAAGTAGTCCAATTCATTGCGAGTGTTTAATTGAAAACTAATTTAGGTGAAAATTGCTTATTGGGTAAGCATGAAGTGTATTGCATTATTTGAAATATTTTGAAATAAAAGTAAGGAATAGTCAGGGAGGAGAGTTTTCAGGCTTCTAAAACATACTATTTGAATTTTGTAGAAGATAAACGTATATTTCATCAGTCCTCTTATTTGTGCCCTGAACTCCTAACGCAGAAGAAGCAAGATGTGTACCTGCGTATGAGAAGTTTTCTTGCATTCATCAAGTGGAAAAAGTATAGAGTTCAGTTATGGCGTAACTACATGTATTTTGGTTCAAGCTTGAATGCAGGTGTCTTATTTTTTAGTATTACATTGTACAAATTGCCCTTGATTCCAGACTAAGAACGTATGTGCCTAATTTTCCCATGTAATAGGTCTTGAGATATTTAATACTTTGAGGGATCGGCCCCCAGTAAGCAAAGGTCAGGCAGTTGTAGATAGCAGGCTTACAGTGGGTAATGCTCTGGCTGAGTGAAATGGGCAATTTAAAAAGTAGCCACTAGAGTGTGTTCTCTGTCAATTTTGGTGACTGGTCTTTCTGTCTGGCTCTAACATTTTTTCAGGCATGTTATATTTAGCTTTGTTTTGAACAGATGGTACCTTTCCAGTGTGAAAATAAGGACTTTATAAATGCTAGCATGGTATCTAATTAATATTCCTGGTTTGGGGGAAAATAAGCTGTAAACTAAGTGTACTTAACCAATTGATAGTGTGAGCTGGCAGAAGGACATGCTTAGCATTTTAAAGAAACCACTTGCATCTTAAAGGTCTTAGAAGTATTGCTAAATTCTTACAGTTTTACCATTATAAGATTATCTTCCTCATTACTTCCCCAAGCCTGCTCACCTGTTTGGTTTTTAGAAGGCAGTGGATTGTTTACATTGAAAATGCTTTATAAAAGCACTAAAATGTAATGCCTTATTGAGCGCCTTTGGCACCAAGGACTACTGTTGTGGCTGCTCTCCTTGCATCCGGTGATGAAGCTGTCTCTTGCTAGTTGCTGCCGAAGAGCTGTAAAAGTCTGTTTTGCTGAAATAGACTGCTTAATTTAGGATATGTTTGATGATGGAAAAGTCTGTTGGTGCAAAGTAACTGATTTTTCATCTGTGTGCTTGAACCCCATATGAAGAAAATACAATGGTTTATAAGGAAAAATGATAGTTATGTTCTGAGTTTGGTGCTTGATAATGCAATCTTTTATTCTCTGTAACATTTCTTAGATACTCAATACATTACAGAAACTTCAGCTTGACACCTGATATACTCTAAGTTTCTCCTGCTTGTGTAGTGAAACTGGGTATTGCTGTAAAAATGTGTGAAATTCCTGCTGGTAGCTCTGTGTATGTGCTTTTAACGTATCCAGCTGTCAAGTAAAACACTTCATCTGAAACAGCCTTCAGCTGACTAGCTGAAATGCTTTTAGTTTTCTTTCTGTGCAGGTTTAGATAAGTCTACTTTGTAGCTACCAGACCTCAACTGTTAGGTAGAAGTATGAGCTACCAAGCTGGAATTAACTGCTGGTAATGTATGTTTCTTAAGTTTGTTTTACCTAGGTAAGGTGCTTAAATCTTGAACTTAAATGAACAGCTCACTTAAATAGTCTTATTTACTGAGGGGACTTCTGGGCACTTTAAAGTAAGAAATGTGTTTTGTTCAAAGGTTCAAGTCAGGAGGCAGTCTCCAAAATTATCCCTGTATAGGCTTATCTGGCTAGAATTTACATGTTCATCCTGTAGATTGAAAACAGGAATGTCTGTGTTCAGGAAAGGTGTTTGACCACTACATCCACTGGAAGATATGGAGAACCTTGATGTAACTGTAACAAGCTTTTTTCATGGAGATGTTGACTTTGGCCTCTAGAGACAACCATAGCCTAGTTGCTGTTCAACAAAATACATAGCATGTTTTTCTTCAGCTGTAGTAGACAGAAGACTTCAAGTTTTTTTTTTCCTGGGGTGAAATGATCACTTGCAAGCTTTTTCTTCCTTTTAGCAAGCAGTTAAAATAAGAATTTCAGTTAGCTGTGTCTCAGAACAATGACAGGCTTTCTTCATTTTATCAAAGTGCTTTCTTTCCTTACAGATTTAAGTCAGATGTTCGTTATGTGGAATATTATTTCAGTATTCGTTTAGAGAAGAATCTGTTACAATATTAACTAAGGGGACAAAAAGCAGTGTTCGTTTTCCAAATGCTAAATATTCTTTAGGATCTTTGACTGTCGTAACTTGCATCAAGTCGATGTAAATTGTCAGAAGAAATCTTTACATGAGATAAGTCTGTTAGTCTTGCTTGGTGGGAGCTTTCAGAGATCATGGAAAGCTAGCTAAATGTTATGTGAGAGCCAAACACCTGCAACAACTTTACCATCTGTAATATAGTTTTTCTTTCCACATCTGAAAGTTTTTAGTATTATCCTGGATTACTTTGCTTCATGTATCTTATCTTGAGCATGGTTCATATCTGGCCATCTTTTGCATCTGGTATCGAATCAACATTTTGTGATTTTGCTGCTCATATTGGAGTTGGAGTTGAACATTGGGAGTAACACAACCCAGTTGACCTGTGGAGCTGATTGTAACTTAGCAGATAGTGAAGTTTTGGGAGGAGCATAGTGGGGAAGTTGTCCACTCCTGATTTGTGGGTATTAAGTTCTAATTCTCTGCCTCTGTTAATGGGAATGAAATTTGAAAAAGCATGAAAATAATTCAGAATTTCAGAAGTGGTAGGTTTGGGGGGAGAGGGTGGAAAAGTAGGCTGTGGGAAGAGTAACAATAACTTCTGAATGGAAGTTTAAAAAACAAGAACTGTGGTAGGCTGATTCTAAATTATCATCAGTGATATCGCCTAAGAAAATTCTCTTCTCTTCAGGGTTCCTGGACTTCCTCTTTGGCACGTTTTATGGTGTTTATTTTTCCTTATTCCAAAGGACCTGGGCTCCTGTTGAAAAGTGATGGAATAATCTCTGGCCGGCACCTGACATGTTGAGGGAGCACCCCCTAAAAGAGCTTGCCTGGGAGACAGTTTGTGAAATAACGCAGTAACATGTTTGCAGTAGTATGCCTTCTTTTTGTTGTTGTTGCTATTTTCCATTGTTAAATTTCTCTTGAAACAAGTAACTGAGGAATACATTGAAGCTACTGAAATGAGCTTTAGTCACTGCAGAGGGATCTACGTCTGGAATTAGCATTGATAGTGTTTACTTGCAAAGATGCTACTTTTGCTAAATGGGACAAGGGGAGGGATTTGATTTGCTTATTAGAGGCTTAGAGAAGAAAAAAACAGAAGTAGTCTAACTTTAATAATGCACTGGTTTTACTTGCTCAGTGAGTCGGTGTAGCCCAAATAACCATAAGCCAATGTTTAATAGCTTTTGTATAATTTGATGTAAGATAACATGAAATCAGGTATTTTGAAATCTGCTTGTAAGTTTGCTAATAGTTTTAGTAGAAAAGAATTTTTTTAACCATTTAATCATTGCATGGGCTCCCAAATGATTGTAAGTACTGATGCTGCAATTGAAGTTATCTGTACCTTTTCTTGAATGATTTCTGTTTGGCTCCTAATCTTTAAACAGAAAGCTGTATAATTCGGGGGCAGTTATGTATGCTTACAGCTTTTGACAAAAACCTAAGCAAAGTAAGGTGGTACTAAGTGATCAGCATGTGATAATTAAGGCAACAAGGAAAACCCCAAAAGCAGTTGCAACTTCTCTGTAGTGAGTATACCAGGGTTATTCTAATCTTTAGGCCAAATATTGGAAGTCTTGCTAATGAAGAGAGTCATAAGGGTTTTGCTGGATCCTTGGATTTGTCTCTGTTATCTTGACCATCAAAGTGCTAAATTTGACTTGATTTTACTGTTCTGAGTAGCTGCGGTATGCATGCTGAATCCATTTGAACTTAGGAAATAAATGCTTCATGCTGTCCTAATAGAATAGTTCAGTTGGAAGGGACCTTCAAAGATCATCTAGTCCGACTGCCTGACCTCTTCAGGGCTAACCAAAAGTTAAAGCAAAATAATGAGGGCATTGTCCAAATGCCTCTTGAACACTGACAGGCGTGGGGCATCAGCCACCTCGCTAGGAAGCCTGGTCCAGTGTTTGACCACCCTCACGGTAAAGAAGTTTTTCCTAACGCCCAGTCTGAGCCTCCCCTGGCGCAGCTTTGTGCCGTTCCCGTGCGTCCTGTCCTCGGTTAGGAGGGAGCAGAGCCCGGCACCTCCCTCTGCGCTTCCCCTGCTCAGGGAGTTGCAGAGAGCAGTGAGGTCGCCTCGGGGCCTTCTCTCCTCCAGCCTGGACAACGCAGGTGTCCTCAGCCTCCATCACAGGACGTGGCTTCCAGCCCTTTTGCCAGCTGAGCTGCCCTCCTCTGGACACTTGCAAGGACCTTAACGTCCTTTTTATATTGTGGAGCCCAGAGCTGCACGTGGTATTCAAGGTGAGGCCGCACTAATGCTAAATACAACAGGAGAACCGCCTCTGACTTGCTGGCTATGCTGTGTTTAATGCACCCCAGAATGCAGTTTGCCCCCTTGGCTGCCAGGGCACGCTGCTGGCTCATGTTGAGCCTGCTGTCACCGGCACCCCCAGGTCCCTCTCTGCTGAGCTGCTCTCCAGCCACTCGTCTCCCAGTCTGGACCTGTGTCTGGCTCTGAAATTACTCCATCCCAGGTGCAGCACCTAGCACTTACCTATGTTGAATGTCACGCCATTTCTGACTGTCCAATGCTCCAGTCTATCCAGACCCCTCTGCAAGGCCTCTCATCCCTCCAAGGAGTCAACAGCACCTCCGAGCTTAGTGTCAACACCAGACTTGCCGAGGATGCATTCCTCTCCTGCATCCAGATCACTGACAGAAATAACAGCACTGGCCCTAGCACTGAGCCCTGGGGGACACCACTAGTGACCAGGTGCCAGCCAGACGTAGTCCCATTTGAGCTCTACTGTCAACCAGTTCATCACCCAGTGTAGTGTGAACCCGTTCATCTCACAGTTGGATAATTTGTCCAGAAGGGTGCTGTGAGGGTTGGCATCAAAGGCCTTACTAAAATCTGGAAAGATTATGTCCACCACCTTCCCTTCATGCACCAAGGGCGTGACCTTGTCACAGAAGGACACCAAACTACTAAGGCAGGACCTTCCCTTCATGAACCCTGTCGACTATGCTTGATGATAGCTTTGTTTTTTAAATGCCTTTCAATAGCACCCAGGATAATCTTCTCCATACCTCTTCTAGGGACTGAGGTTAGACTAACAGGTCTGTAGTTTCCTGGGTCTTCTCTCGTGCCCTTCTTGTAGATGGGTATAGCACTGGTTAGCTTCCAGTCAGCGGGGACCTCCCCAGACTCCCAAGACCTTTGGTAAATTGTTGAGAGGGGTCCAGCTATAACATCCACTAACTCCCTCTGTATGCTGGGGTGAATCCCGTCAGGCCCTATGGACTTAATGTTGAGCTGGTACACTGGTCTCTTACAATTTTGGTGGCCACAAATGGAAAGTCACTCCTCCCCCCAGTCATGGTCCTCCAACTCTGAGGACCAGGCAGCCCCAAATCTGTCATTACTATTAAAAACTAAGGCAAAAATGCCTTTTCCTCATCCTTACTTGTTAGGTGACCATGTGGCTGCCTCTTAGTTTGTACAGGGATTAAATATTTGTTTTAGATGTTGTAGGTTATCATAAGAGTTGGTATGACAAAGGCATGGTTTGATTGTTGCTTATAAACTTGCACCTTCTGCATATAAAACTGCAGCTTGCAGAAGTGTTCTCGGTCAATTTCACCTATGTTCTGTGGTAACCATGTGTCCACACAGCTGATGTCACTAATTTTCAGCAGTAATTAACAGTAAATCAATCCTTTATGCTTGGAAGACAGTTACTAAAGGACCAAAAAGGTGGCTTTTTTTTCAGTTTGAGTACTGCTTAAAACCATGCTGCTCCCAGCTATAGGGAAAGAACTGCTTTTCTTACTGATCTCTAGTATCTCTTTCAATCCACTTTCTCAAATTCTGCGTTCATATAAGACTGGCTGATGCTTTATCAGAGGTTAATGTTGCCATGTAAAAGCCATGTTTTAGAGGGGGAGAATGGAGCAAATGCTTGTATTGAGCTTAATGAGAGCAAAGGAGAGCAGGAGTTTGTTGGTTGTCTCAGCAGCAACTGTTTGCAAGGTGTCTTAGAGAAACAAAACTAATATGGAGGTGATAAAAGCCTTTTTATAAAGAAAGGTTAAATTGCTCATGCTTATGTTAGTCTTCTATGACGCTTTACTTAGGGACACTGTCCTTTCAGGCATCTGCATAAGAAGTTTTATTGTCCCTTGTTCTCCCCCGTGTGTCAAGTTTGTGGAGGGAGGTACAGTGAAATAGTAGGTCCTACACTGAAATTAGCTCCAACACCTTTGGTGTGTGCTGCCAGCAAGTTAAATGATTAAATCCTACACCTTTAGAGGTGTTCTCTTCAATGATAGAGGTGGTACACTAGTGTGCTTATACTTTGCCCATTTTATCTTCTGCCAGATGTAGTAATTGCTGAGCAGGTTGTTCTGAACCTGAGAACTGGGGCATAGATCAAAAACAGTGGGAAGAACAAGTTTAATAAATAGAAAACAGAAGTTAACCTCTTTTCTTTAACGCAGATTAGCATGTTCCTTTCATGTAAGTAAAAACCCTGGAGCTGGCTAACTTTATCTTTAAGTGTTAAACTATTGGCTATTGCTAAAGGTATAAAAGTTACTAGAGAATATTGTCATCTTTAGTGAAGTCTGATTTTGACTTCATTTGTCTTTCAGTATCTACTGTTGTGTATTGTTCAAGTTCTAAAAAAACTTCTATGTGTGCAGGTGCCTTTGGGGTTAGAAGCTATGAAGTACTACTGTGAAGTATTTCTACTCATACTGCTTAAATGCATGTGTAAACTTAATACTTTGTGTATATTCTTCTTATTCAGACCAGCATGTTTTGGAAATTTGATCTCCATTCGTCATCCCACATAGATACACTTCTAGAGAGAGAAGATGTAACACTGAAGGAATTGATGGATGAAGAGGACGTCCTGCAAGAGTGCAAGGCTCAGAATCGCAAACTTATAGAGTTTCTGTTGAAGTCAGAATGTTTGGAAGACTTAGTTTCATTTATTATCGAAGAACCACCTCAAGACATGGATGAAAAAATTCGATACAAGTAGGAGAACTTTTTGGGGGTGGGGGTGGGGACTTGGGAGGGTAGAAAGGGGTGATTTACTCCAGTGTTAATTTGTTAGTATGCTTTGAATTCCTGCATGCTTCTCTCTAGTACAAGATTGATAACTTTTGAGTAAGCTTGTTTTCAAGGGACTTTGTAGAACTTCTAATTAAATCATTCTATTTGCATATTTTTTGAGTGGAAACTTGTTATCCAGAAATGTTTCCAAAAACAGTTGCGGCCCAAAGAAAATGTACAAAAATCAGAACCCATATGAAGAATCTTTTGTTTATTTTTTCATGTGGTTAAAAATAGTTGAGTGAGAATCCCTATTTGGGTAATATGGTTAGGTGCTTAGCCGTGTTTTACTGATGATTAGTAAGCTGTTTTGAAGATGCACTTAGTCTGTAGCACTCCTTGGAAGAATATACTAAACATCTAATTGTTGATGTTTTCCTTTGCAGAGCTAGAACTGTAAAAATTGGGTATGGCCGTGACTGTTGCTAGCTTGTTGAGAAGGTTCAAACTCACAGTCAATCTAGCAATTTCTGTAAAAGCACTTCTACCACTTTTGTCTTCTTTTAGGGTTGTCTGTGCAGCAAGCTGCTTTTTCTTATGATAGTATGTAAAAAAAAAATTAATGTGAAATAGAGTACTCTCTTAGTTGCAGCACTTCTCTATTTCTGGTAAACCAAGTGTTTCTAACTGACTTTGAAATAGCAGTATCTTTCACTTAGAAGCCTTAAATTGCTGATGCTGTCATAATTATCTTTAGTGTGAGTGGTTGATAGTACTGCTACATGACACAGGGCCAGAAGTACAGTTCAGAACACTGAGTAATTAAACTAAGAGGCCATCAAAACCAATGGATTCCTGTATTTGACAGTACTAACTAGTTTTGCAGGCTTTGTTGGACTTTGGCTAGTTTAGTGAGTCTGTACACAATTGCAACAGATATAGAAGTATTCATCCAGAAGCTATTGATTTTGACCTTTTTAGTGTAAGCCCTGTTATTAGGGAGGGGCAAACATGCTGCTGTATCCCTAGTATCAATCTGGTACTATCAGCGTGCTTAATTTCTTGGTAGCTAACTTTTTCCTCTTCCAAAAATGTGTTCTAAAATGGGAGGTCAGTACTTGAGCAGATGGCTTTAACAGCAGATCTTAAAACAAAATTCTGCCCTTTCCTTTCCCCACTTCCCTAGTGCTGTCCTGTTGCAATTGAATAATGTAGTAGTCAGTTTCCTAAGTGAAAGAATGCAGCTTGTAGCCTGAATGTGCAGTTAGGTTACCTTGCCGCAGCTTGCTTTATTAATTAGTATAGAGCTATCCTGCTTGAAAAATTAGTCACAAGCCCTGCTGGGTTCTGATTTAAGAGTTGAAGGTGTACTTTCTTTGAAGTATGAGTGATGGATGGAGATATATATACACACACACACTTTTTTCTTTTTCCCCCAGATATCCAAACATATCCTGTGAGCTGCTTACTTCAGATGTCTCACAGATCAATGATAGGCTGGGAGAAGAAGAATCCTTACTTATGAAACTGTACAGCTTCCTCTTAAATGAATCTCCTCTAAACCCTTTACTTGCCAGTTTCTTCAGCAAGGTGCTAAGCATTCTTATAAGCAGAAAACCAGAACAGGTAAATAAAGCTCTCCAGTTTAACGGTTTCAGATTTGCCTGAGCTATTTGTACAACTAACTGCCTGTGTGCAAGTGCTTGCCTTTTGGCTTAGCCTAGCTCAGTGTTTGCATGGTGATGTTTTCACCTCTAACAGCAATTTAATGAAGGTAAGTGAATTGGATCAGTGGGAGTGGGTCTGATCTTGTGTGAAAAACTGTCATAAAATGGTGAGAGACATTTGGAGTCCTCATCCAGAAATGTAGTACTCCTCTGTGTTCATGTGGCCCTGCAAACAGCTGCTATGACTAGCTCTGGTACTTGAGCAAATTGTTTGACTCTGTTCTGTGTTTTTAATTTAGCAAGCTCCGTATTTGCTTGAAAGTATATTATGTTAAGGTTTTGCTGTGTCTGGCTTTGCTCCCTGAGGTGCAAATCCCCAGGTGTGGGGAGAATTTATACACAAAAGAGGAAAGATGGCTTGAATTTAAGTAGCTCGTGGTCAGCAAGCTGGCCTTGAGAGAAGGCCCAAGACATGCTACATATTGGTGAATCTGTCTCGTGCTGCTTTAGCTACTCTGTTTATCTTGTCTTGTACTGCTAGTGTTAAGTGGCAGAGGTACTTAAGAAGTTCTCATTTATTTTCTCATTTTAGCAGGTGAGAGAAACTAAAATGTGCTTGGTGTAATTTACCATGGAAAATACAGATAAACAATTGTAAACTTCTTTCTTGTTAATTTCTAGATTGTGGATTTTTTAAAGAAGAAACACGATTTTGTAGACCTTGTTATTAAGCACATAGGGACCTCTGCTATCATGGACTTGTTGCTCAGGCTACTGACTTGCATAGAACCTCCACAGCCCAGGCAAGAAGTGTTAAATGTGAGTAAAACTTAGAGATTTTTTTGTCTGACTTGTGGATTGTCAAAAGCCTGTTTAGACGGTTTGTACCATTCTTCACCCCTGTCACCCCAGCAGGTGTTTTGGGAAGAGTTTTCTTCTCAACGTTACCTAAGGATTTTTTTTACAGTTACTCAGAAACACTAATTTTGCTTTTTTTTCTCTGAAGTATTGTTAGTCCTTGTTTAGAAATATTAACAGTATGACTCATGGCAGTTTTTAAACTACCTTTTAATTCCCTTAATTCATTGAATTCATTCACTTGGATAAGATTCTTACTAATGTCCACAAACTCTTTTACAGTGGCTAAATGAGGAGAGAATTATCCAGCGGCTTGTGGAAATTGTACATCCGTCTCAAGATGAAGATGTAAGTATTGATCTGATGCTTTTTTTTTTGGATCCATCTGTTCAGCAGGTTGCTGTACAATATAGCCTTAGAACTTAGTTCTGCTGTTTTCTGCTTGCTGCTTTTCAGTAAGCTGATTTCGGTATTTAAGAGTGTGGTAGTTTGGGGTTGGGGAGGGCTGATTTTTGTTTTTTCTTTGGGATCTACACAGTTTATCAGTGCAGGCTAAGTGTTTGAAGATTCAACTCTAATGTTTTTCCTTTTTAATACTGAAAATAGATCACTGTCTCATGCCTCAAGTTTTTGTCTTACTAAGGTTTAGATATGGCTATATAAAGCTATTGTCTAAAATGTTTTGTGGTAGGAGAGACTCTTGTCCAAGTGGAATTTTGCAGCTTTTTAATGAAGAATTCTAGTCCAGCATGTTGTTAAACTATGATGCTGTATTTTTCTGTTCCAGAGACATTCAAATGCATCACAGTCACTCTGTGAAATTATTCGTCTGAGCAGAGACCAGATGTTACAAGTACAGAACAGTTCAGAACCAGATCCACTGCTTGCAAGTCTAGAGAAGTAAGTTGGTTTGAATTTGACTTTTCAGTTCATCAGAGCAGTATTTAACTTCTGGCCTTTAAAACCCTTTAGAATCGCAAGCTCCCCTTTCCTGATGACTTTTCTTGGCTACCTGTTATCTGTGTAATTTAAAATAGTTCAACAAGTAAGTGGAGCCCACCTAGGTGACTTCCTTGTTGGCTTCAGTTAAGATTTTGTCTCATTCTAGTATCTTGCTTCTGCCTGAGGGATATTAGATTCAAATATTTCCTGTGCTTAATGGTATCAGACATGTAGACATGTGGAGGCTAGCTTGATACTGTGCAGAATACACATGGGTGACTTCGGCTTTGATCTCTTGTTTTTAAGTTAATCTAAGTGTTTGTTTCTACCAGAGAAGATTTTTTTTTTTGCATCACCTTCTTCATTTTGCTGGTTCTAGGTTTAGGTTTATGTGGCTGTATGACATGCTGAATCAGACTTCGGATCTGACAGAAAACTATCCCTTTTTGTAGTGCTGGTTGTCAGATTTAAAAAAAAAAATCAAGGGAGGGAGAAGGGAAAATGTGATTGAGGTGGTGGTGATGGAGTGATTGTCCTAGTAGCACCAGCTAGCTTGAAATAACAAACTTTATTTTGTTATCCTATTCATTAATTTCACGTGGGCAAACAGTAGTTAATTCTCAGCTGTATCCTAAAGAAGTGTTATATCTGATGCCTGTGCTTTCTTTTCAGACGAGAAATCATAGAGCAGCTGCTGTCTAATATTTTTCATAAAGAAAAAAATGAATCTGCAATAGTCAGTGCAATCCAAATATTACTGACCTTACTTGAGACAAGACGACAGACGTAAGTGTTCTTATATTAAGCCTGCTTAATGTAACTAAACTGCTATTCAACAACAGCAAGCCTTCCGTGTACTTATGACTGAGCCAGTTTAGTGGCCTGTTACAGATGAAGTAAAAGAGCAAACCATGTGATTGCTATTGGCATTATTACACTTTTCCCAAATGACTGGTCTTTCTGCCTTTTTTTGCAGAACCTGGTTTAATTGCCACTTGACAGATCAGACTAACTTCATTTTATCAGTTTTTTTTCCTGGAGACAAGGAATAGAGTACCTATGTACAGTGTAGTGACTGGGTATTCACTTTAAAAAAAGTTATTTGGAATCTTATTACAACTTCACTTTGAGAATCTAGTGAACAGAGGTTTGATTTTTGATATGTAAGTGAAGCTCTTTCTCCGCCACAAAAGAGGTGATAGAGCAGCTGTAAAGTTTAATTTCAATAGCTGAAAGCCATGCCAGAGACTTCAAACATGATAAACCTAGATATATTAGGCCTAGTGTTTGGAAGAATCTTGCTCCACGGTTAGTTCACAGTTGATTTATATTCATAACTGCCTGTTTTTGCCCTCTTCTTCATTCTATTTATGTCTTCAGAACAATGACAATCTCAAAATCATACCTTTAGAGTTGTTTTAGAACTAGTTTTGATATTAATAATTGGACTTTGCTTGTGTGTTGTAGATTTGAAGGCCATATAGAGATCTGTCCTCCAGGCATGAGCAATTCAACATATTCTGTCAATAAAAGTGTTTTAGAAGCCATAAAAGCACGACTTTCATCCTTCCATGAACTCCTACTTGAGCCCCCAAAAGTAAGTGAAACCTTGTGTTACCAAATGAAGTGAAGCAAGTCTGTCACTATGTGACTGTATAACCTGACTTAAAATAATACCCAGTTTGTCTGATAACTGTCAGGCAAGAGCCCAGGTTCCTTCCCTGCCTGTTGTGACCTTTTATTCTACTTGTCCCTGAGCCAATGTATTTTGCTAACTGATACGCTTTTCCAGCTTAATCTCTGTTCAATTGGCAAAATAGCCTCACAGCAATTACTTCCTTCTGAAAGCAAGGAAAAGAGATTTTTTTTTCTGTATATTCTTGGAGTCAGTCCTGTTTTCTGCTTGTAAATCCTATCTGAATAAGAAACAAGGACTGCGGCTGCCTCAGTTGTTTGAAACTTTTGCATGGCCAACATGAGGCCAGCACGATTCCTATAGGTTTGTCCAAGACCCGGAGTAGACCAGCTCTACTGCATGTACCATGCACTCCAGGCATGCGAAACTCTGTACTGTTTTTTAACTGATTTTTTTATAGTATGCAACTTATCCATGTCGTCATGTTGCAAAAGACAAATACAGCAAGCTGTATGAATAGAGATTTTACCCATGATCTGTTTAATTTTTTCCATGCAATTGTCACAAACAGAATTTCATCTAGAGCATGGTTCAGTTCAGGGTGCCACAATCCACAGGAGAGAAGGACCTGAGAGTCAGAGAGTGAAATTGATGATCAGGAGTTTATAAAAGATCAGATAAAAGGGATGGGTTTTGGGGGGCGGGGGGTGGTGGTAACAGGGTAGTGGTAATGACTGTTTTGGCCTAGAAAAGATGAGACCTCAAGCTTTCAAGTGCAGAAAAGCTTTAAAAAAAAAAAG
>VXAL01017350.1:851838-870142 GCA_013399475.1 Chauna torquata
TTCTTCCCCCCCCCCCCCCCCCCCCCATCTTAACTTTATCACAACATGACAAGATACAGGTCTCTATAATATTAAAAGCAAGGTCACATAAGGTATTTGAGTAATCTGCGATGGTTGGAATACTAAGCATTTGAATAAATCATCTAGTGAAATTACCGAGTCTGCTTTTTTAAGTGCTAGTTAAATGAGCATCTTTTATATCCATATCCTTAAATTTTGCCTTAGGTAAAGAATGGACTAAGTGAACTAGCAGGATGTTAGTCATCTGTTTTGATGTAAGGGTAGCACTGGTTAGGCAAAAATGACATCAGGTGTTGTGGAAGGTAGTATATTTCTAGGTGGTCGCCTTGCCAGAATGCGTTTGTGTTAGTATAGGAAGAAAGATGTTTTCACGATGACTTCCCTTGCTCATTACATGTTTTTTTTTTACTAGATTTTTAGCTTTTAGAGTAGTCGATACCAGACTTTTCTGTTTGGCTGATACTTAGTTATGTGATAACAGGTCTGGTCTGGCAGCCAGCTAAAATTTTGGTGGAAAAACCACAGCACTTCTTGTAATACAAGGAGCTATTAGTGTGCGGAAAAAGATTCTTGATGTTGAAGTAACTCCTTCAGAAACTACAAGTGGAGCTTATTTCATATATAACATTAGAAGAACACACCAGAAGAAGCTTGTTTGAAATTGTTTTCATGTATGTGAAGTCAGGGTTGTTGAGACATAATGTGTTTGGAGACTGTCTACCTAGCTGTTTTGCAACTACTGTGGTAGTGTAGGCTATAGCTGTGTACATGGATTAACCGGTGAGAAGTGCAAGTATTTCCTAATCCCTTTTAAGATTGGGTGGAATGCATCTACTTAAAGATCCTACAGCTACCAATTAATTTGTAGTCTCTTTAGTTTCATGTGGCTGTCTTTCATTGCTTCTTGTGTGTAGAGTTAAAATAAGCTATAGTGCTTAGAACTAAAAACTGCTTTTTTTGCAATTTTTGGAAGACCTTGCTCAAGGACTGGTTGTGTACATTAAGTACTATTCTGTCATTGTGTATAGTAGTAATGAGCTTTTTCGAGATAAAATTTTGTTTTTATGTACTTCTTTTTTTAGAAAAGTATCATGAAGACAACCTGGGGTGTATTGGATCCACCTGTGGGGAACACACGTTTAAATGTGATTAGATTAATATCTAGCCTTTTACAGACAAATACAAGCAGTGTGAATCAGGAGCTTATAGAGCTTAACAGCATAGGAGTTATACTGGTAAGAACTTCATGCTACCTTATCTCTGTGAACTGCTAATAATATCTTACCTTTCTGTCAATGCAGGTAGCTTGTAATATATTTTCCAGCATAATTTTTCAGCTTGTTTGTGTTGTGGCTTCTCTTGCATTGCTTGAGAACTCTCAATATCTGATTTTGCTGTTAAATTCATCCATTTGAAATCAGCATTTTCCTCTGATCACTTTGGTTCCTACACTCTGCACCTTCATAAATATACATGATTTTCTTGGAGTGGTTTTCTTAATAAGCTTATTTTTCATCAGTGTGCTCAAGTTTTCAGCCATGTTCAAGGCTTCCCTGCAATGTTTATTCTTTTCCTAAGCTGTTCCCCTCAAAACCTCTTTTTCCCCTCTCTTAATATGTAGAACACTAAATGGTATCTCAGCACTGTCCTATGAAGGGACAGTTGCTCTTGGTAGCTTATACACTTTCAAAAGTGTTTGAAATATTGCACAGCAAACTTCTAATGTGCCCTCTGCACTTTGAGTGCTTCCTACCTCATACTTCAACTGTAACGATCGTTTTGGTCAACCTAAGAATGTGTAAATGTTGGCATCAGTTAACAAATATCTAGCAAAACATGCTGGAATTCATACTGTAGTTTCCAAATACAGTATGTAAGGTTCTGTTTCCTAAGTAGGCAATTGCAAAATTAAAATTCTAATATTTTTCAGCCCCAAATTGTTTAATCTAAAATCCCTCTTTCCTTTAATACAACTATGTTTATAAAGTCTTCATCTCGGTTTCTCTGTGCAACTTGGGTTTGCAGACAGGTGCTAATGTATATAGAAATAGCTAACTTCACCGTAACTGAAGCTTCTCCTAGATGCATTGTCTAAGGGAACATACATGCTCTGAACACTTGATTGTTCTTATAAGTAGATTATTATTTAAACTAAATTCAGTGAATTTGAACGTGCTTTTCAGTTGCAGGTTTTGTATAAGGAAAAAAAATGTAGTACTAGCTGTATAAACTTCTCAGTGCTTCATGGTATTTGAAACAGCACACACTTCACTGTGCAGACTTTATTAGGAACAGTAATTGTTTAGTTCAGTAGCTTAGCTTTAGGGGAGGTGTGGTGGCTTTACCCAGCTGAGCAGCAGAACTCCACCACAACCGCGCTCTCACTCTCCCTCCTCAAAAGATGAGGGGGAGAAAATACAGTGGGGGGTGAAAAAAGGGCTCAAGGGTTGAGATGAGGATAATTTAATTAAAGGGAAAAGGGAAAAAGGGGAAGAAATACAAGCAAAGGCCACGCGGAAGCAAAGAGAAAGTTCTTTACTTCCCATCAATGTGTTCGGCCGCATCCTGGGAAACAGGGCCTCAATACGTGTAGCAGTTGTTTGAGAGGACAGACGTCTTCATAACAAGAGCCCCCCCTTGCTCCTTCCCCTTTCCCAGCTTTTATTGCTGAGTGTGACACCACATGGCATGGAATATCCCTTTGGTCGGTTCAGGTCAGCTGCCCTGGTGGTGTCCCCTCCCAACTGCTGCCCACACCCAGCCCACTGGGTTTGGGGGCTTGGAGGGTCTGGGTGCTGTGCCAGCGCTGCTCAGCAGCAGGCAAAACGCTGGTGAGGTACCAGTGCTGCTCTAGCTACAAGTGCAGAGCACAGCGCTGTAGGGGCTGCTGTGGGGAAAGTTAACTATCCTGGCCAGACCCAGTGCAGGAGGATGCCTTCAGTTTGGGAGAACTGAAGGAAGATTGGAGATCTTTAGGTGTAGTTTGAATGAGGTTTAAACAATGCCATTCAATACTCTTCCAATTATTGCATGTATTTCCATAACTAATCTTGTTTTGCCAGGGACAGCAATTATTTGAGTTTTGTGGTAAGAAATAGTCTAAAACAACTGGACAGAAAGCTTGAAAAAAACATATGTTTAAAAGGAAAGCTGTGGTGAACCAGGAACATGACTAGATGAACACAATTTGTTGTCTCAACTTCAGTATTTGTCTTGTGTAAGGCATTAAATTTCAAACTGCATCTAGATTATCTGAGGTAGCTTTCTGTAATAGAAGAATAGTGTTAGAAGAATAGAGTTAGTATAAGGCAGGCTCAGAGCAGTTAGATACAAATCTTGTAAGGCATCTCACTAAGGTGAGGAGCACATTACCAAAGGGTATTGTAGATGCTAAAAGTCTATGGTGAACTCAAAGAGAAATCTAAGGGCTAAGAAGGTCGTAAGTAGCATTTCTGACTTGGACTCTCAGGGCTGCTGCTAGCAGAAAGAATTAAGTATCATTGCAGCCTTGCCTGTATCTGAAAGTGCATTATTGGTTACCTGCAGGATAAATCTAGTTGAGTTTTTATTCTCATCCAGTATGATGGTCATTATGTTCTGGTAATAGCAAGCATAAGCATTAACATTTTTGTAGGTCACGCTTTTTTTTTGCGCGATGATACTTACTATAAAACTTGAATATGTTTGTGTTGCCATTCAGATTACTTGCTGGGGTAAGACTTGGTTATGTTTAAAAATACCCTGGTTTGAGTAAACCCTGTTGAATTTATTTTTCAGGACATGTTCTTTAAGTATACATGGAATAACTTTTTGCATACTCAAGTAGAAATCTGTATTGCATTGATTCTTGCAAGTCCTCTTGAAAGCACAGAAAATGGCACAATTACAGATCAGGATTCCACTGGGGACAATCTTTTACTGAAACATGTAAGTTGTGGTTTTGGGAGGAGTTTCTTGAATATTCTTCTTCCCAGGGTATAGTAGCAGTTACTCTTACATAAAAATATAGCCCAATTTTACTTTATGTAGAACACAGGAGAATACTTCTTGGATTTTCTTAACATGTCAGTTCAGGCTGTTAAATCTGAAAGTGCTGTGTGAGCATGTGTGCAGAGCTGCAGGTACTTCGTCTTATTGTTAAGAATTAAAATTGCTATTTTGGTAGCTGTACACTACTACAATTCAGCAGCTACAATCAAAGAGAAGTAGAGTTAATGTAGGATCAACCTTCAGGTTTCTGGTTGGGATCTGGCTGCTGCAGCTTTTGAACTTTGAATTGTTCAATGAAAGTACCTATCCTAAACCTGAAATTAGTCATCTGTAAGACTTTAGGATTTGTTAAAATCAACCCTGAAATGCATAATAGTGTTGCACTTAACTTTAAAGCTGTTAAGTATGTTTTGCCTTTTTTTTACATAGCTCTTCCTTAAGTGCCAATTAATAGAACGAATACTTGAAGCATGGGAGATGAATGAGAAGAAACAGTGAGTAACAAGTTTTCTCATTTCCTGCAATTGCCTAAGTACAGTTTGAATTATAAAATGTATGTATGATCAATGCAGAGCTGAACTGACCAATAAATACTGACCAACAAATACTCTTGCATTTGTCTTGAAAATATTCTAAGAATCTTTTCTGAATATGTAGTATACTAAATACTTTTCACAATACTGTTAGTGGTATTTGGAAGTACAGTTTGCTTAGTAAAAAGAATAATAAAGTTCTAAAAACACTTATGTTAATACTCGGATTAAAGCTTTCACTCATACTGAATTTTCTTTGACTCCTTCTGTTTCTCTTTTAATAATGCCTGAAGTTCAGGCCAATTTTTTGGTAGTGTTTTAATACTTTTCCCAATTACTATTTGAGAATACAATCAAGTGTGTTATTCTTGCAATGTATAAGATTTTTACAACAGTCTGTAGAGTCTACCCATCTTCAAGTATAGAAACAAACCATGAATTCTTAAGAGGATGGAGGAAAGGAGATGCTTTTCTCCAGTAAGCAATTGAAAATTGTTAATAAACACATCAGAACATATTACATAGTGGAGAGCAAATAAGCAAGATCTCAGCAGTGGAGTACCTTCTGAAAATGTGTGATTGTGAAAGGATAGAAGTTTCAAGTAGCCAACACTGTCTGAAACTGTGTTTGTATCAGGAGGAAACTCAATCTTCCACTGAAGTGGTAAAACAGCTCTCTGAAGGCTTGTAAGTTTGGCTCAGGAGACTTTTGAACAGTAAATGTTAAAGCTAAGTTGTCAAAATACTGAATCAGCTGACTGGGATAGTGTTGGTGGTTTGCTGATGTTTTATTAGAGGGCTGCAGCACCTCTCCTATGAAGAGAGGCTGAGAGTTGGGGTTGTTCAGCATGACAAAGAGAAGGCTCCAGGGAGACCTTATAGTGGCTTTTCAGTACCTAAAGGGGGCTACAGGAAAGGTGGGGAGGAACTCTTTGTCGCAGAGTGTAGCGACAGGACAAGGGGTAATGGCTTTAAGCTAAAAGAGGGTAGGTTTAGATTAGATATTCGGGAGAAAGTCTTTACTATGAGGGTGATGAGGCACTGGAACAGGTTGCCCAGAGAGGTTATATGAACTTCCCTGGAAGTGCTCAAGGCCAGGTAGATGGGATTTTGAGCAACCTGGTCTAGTGCAAGGTGTCCCTGCCCATGGCAGGGGGGTTGGAACTAGGTGATCTATAAGGTCCCTTCCAACCCATTCTGTTCTTAAAAACAGGAGTTGGACTTGATGATCCTTGTGGGTCTATTCCAACTCAGGATATTCTGTGACTCTATTTGAGAAACAGTGCTACTCCCCCAAAATATTTCTATTCCTCCTTGATATGAATCAGATAGAAAATGTATGGCAAGCATAGCTGACCTGAAAATGAGGATGTTGTAATGCCCACTTCAGCTATTTCAAAGAAAGGGAATGCATCTCAGAGGGATTGTAGCTTTGTTAAACCAGGCTGTCCCAAGTATCTATCTTCTCAGGAGAATATGATATAAAATAGGTGTTGGAGAACTGCCAACTTTTAATTTATCAGCAATTAGATTCTCACTTCCGTAGATCCAACCTAAAACTACACTTGGGTTGGATAAAAATGTTCTTGGTCTAGTGCCTACCACATAGGTGAATTCATCAAATATTTAGTCTCGTGTTTCGGAGTACTGCTGTGGAAAGTATTGGTATAAACATCATCAGATTGTGCTATTATCTGGAAAGAATTGATTTTTATTTGCAAGTGTCAAGCAGACTGTTACAGGCAATTTCCCCCTTTATCTCATCTTGTTACAGGTGTGACTTCAGATATAAAAGATAAATCTTTAAGATAATCTAAAGGTGTTTTTAGCTTAGCTGCTTCGGGAAATGGAAGTTTTTTATGCTGTTGCATTCTGTCAGTTCGTGGTATTTTGAGCTGCTCCAGAAGATTAAGGGTGATTGCTTTCTGCTGGTAAAAATCTGACATCTGATACAGCAAATGTTTATTAATCCCAGCAAATCAAATGGCTTTTTCTTAGCAGAAGATATGAAATAATATGCTAGACTGTTTTGCTAGGCAATGGCAAGTCAGGCTTTGTTGAATAAAAGCACTCTTACAGCATATCCTGTTTTAGAAAGGAAAACCTTTGCAATCATGCAATGCATGTTGCTTGTTCTAAATGTGTGTTACCTGAGCAGTCAAGGAAACAGAACAGGAATCTCTCAAGTTGCTCCTGTGAATGTCTCAGTGTTTCATTCGTGACACTTTGCGTTGAGCTAGCATAACTGCAGTTACCTCTTGTGGTACATAATTTTGGTGGGAAAACTAAATGTCTCGTGTTTGCATAACATTACTTCTGAGCTGTGTATCTGCTGACACTTACAAGGATTTCATTCAAGTTCATGGGAGGTTTGTCTAGGCAGTTGACTAGGTCTTCCTTGATTTTTTTCTTCATTTAATAGTAAAAAAGCTTACAAAAAAAAAAACTGACACAGAAAACATCTAGCTAGTTTGCAGCTAAATGCTAGACAGTCCAAGTTGGAGTTTTTACTTGACCTCTTTGAGATCCAGAACAGTTCCAGCTGATCATAGCTACCTAAAGCAGTACTCAAGAAACTGCTAATTCTTGTTCCTGCAAAGGAGTTCTGTCACACAAATATTCAAACTGCCGTATAATTGTACCTTTGACATGTACTTAAGTGTCATTCCTAAATCTCAGGAAAGCAGTGGTCTTAAAACTTCAGTTGGCCATATACATTTCCAGCTCTGTACCCTAAATGTGATGTTAAGAAACACTGCAGTAGTAGACCACAGTTAAGATTTAAAGAATTTTTTCTCTTTTGATATTCCTGGACTCAAAGCTCCAACAGATCAATGCACAAGAATGCTCAATGTATTGGGGTGTTGAAAAATACTTTCAGCAGTGCTTTCCTGAATACTATGGATGTGTTGTCAGTTTTGTCTTGATCTTGATAATGCTGTGTGTGTGTTTTCCACACATGAATGTGAAAGCAGAGAGAGTCTGTTCAGATACTTTGTACTCCCTTCTTGGTAGTTACGTGCCTGCTAGCCTTCTAGATTGGCTCAGTGTAGTCTAAACACTTGTACCTTAAATTCCTGAGTATTTTTGTGAACCTCTAGTTCTAGGATACTGCTGTTATGCTTGAGAACTCATAGGCTTTGTCTTTTTTATAACTTCCTGACTCTGATAGAATGTTTTATAACAAAATACAGTAGCCCAGTTGTTCAGAGTGCAGGCAGTGAAGTTCCTTTTCTCTCTTGCAGGGCTGAAGGAGGAAGACGGCATGGCTATATGGGTCACCTGACAAGGATAGCAAACTGTATCGTGCATAGTACAGATAAGGGGCCTAACAGTACGCTAGTCCAACAGCTTATTAAAGGTAATGTTAATACTCTTAAGCTTTTTTGTGGCTTCCATTATCAAATTTCTAGGAAATCAATCAAACAAATTAAAAGGCGGTTTTTGGATAAAAGAAGAAAATATATTTGTCACATTGAGCTTAAAGTCAGCCACCCTTAAACAAGTTTCAAGTCTCTTTCAGACTTCCCTGAATAGTATCAAAGCTCCTTGAAATAAATGCGGAGAGATGCTGAACTGCTTAGTTTAGTCGTCTTTGCTAGATGAAGTAATTAATCCTTATGGATTTAGGAGTATGTGTATGTTCTTTGCAGTATTTCTGGTTGCTTTGATCTTTTTAAGAGCATAAGAGAAAAAGAACAATTAAAAATTAAGTGATGCTTCGCTGTTGATTGTATTACATTGTTTTTTGTTTCCTACCCTAGAGCTTCCAGAGGAGGTCAGAGAGCGATGGGAGACATTCTGCACAAGCTCTTTAGGAGAAACTAACAAAAGGAATACAGTGGACCTGGTAAGTGGTGTTGGATAATGTTAGAAAACTTCTGCTGTTTACTTGGGCCCCAATTTTTTTTGTCAGCGGCACAGCCAGTCTTTCCAACTACCATGCGATTGAGATAGCTCGGCAACTAGATGCACTTGACACTATGGAACTTGTATTCTTTAGTTTCCTTTTCAACTAAAGCCACATCGTTAATATTTTTATGAGAATCTTGCAGTAGCTCTATTTGTATAGCTCTTCCCACACAACCACCAAGAAGGAAGATGTTCTTAGAGCTTCAGGTTAGTGTCCTTGAAAGCTCTTGTCTACTCAAAGAGTACAGACAAAAACTGAAGGAGCTGGTGTTAATTTCTTCAACTATGGTAAGTAAATGAGCCTATATAAGTTTAATGGTAAAATGCTACCTGCATCCCAGTGCATGTTACTTTGCATACTTTCGTTGTGCATCTGTCTTAACATTTCTTCTGCATGCAGCAATAGTGATTAGTTTTTTTAAAAGCTAAATTTAAGTAAAAGTGTGAAGAGGTTTTATGTAGTTGTCTTAAATATACAGTTTAAGAGTAGTCACCACTTCTTAGTTTGAACTTTAAAAACCTTTTTGGCTGCAGTGACCATGAGATGGTGGATTTCAGGATCTTGAGGGTAGGGAGGAGGGTGAAAAACAAGCTCAAAGCCATGGCCTCCACGAGAGCAGACTTCAGGCTTTACAAAGATCTGCTTGGAAGAATCGTGTGCAACAAGGCCCTGGAAGAAGAGCAGACCAAGAAAGCTGGCTAATATTTAGGGATTTGCCTCCAAGCTCAAGAGGCCCATCCTAACAATTAAGAAGTCAGGCAAAAAATGCCAAGGATGCTTGTGGGAATGAACAGGGATTTCCTGTTCAAACTCGAACACAAAATAGAAGTACAACAGAGGGTGGAAGCAAGGATGGGTAACCTGGGAGGAATATGGAGACATTGTCTGAGCATCCAGGAATGCAGTTAGGAAAGCTAGTGCTAAAACCTAAATGGAATTGAATCTGGCCAGGGATGTCAAAGACAACAGGAAGGGCTTCTGGAAGTATGTAAGGGTCAAAAGGAAGATGAGGGGAAATATGGGCCTGTTGCTAAATGAGCCAGGAACCCTGGTGACACAGGACATGAAAAAAGTGAAGTATTGAATGCCTTCTTTGCCTCAATCTTTACTAGCGAGACTGGCTTTCCAGAATCCCAGATCCTGGAGACCAGGGGGAAAGGCTGGAGCAAGGAAGATGTGCCCTTGGTGGAAGAGGATCAGGTCAGAGAATACTTGAGCAAACTGGACATATATAAGTGCATGGGTCCTGATGGGATGCACCTATGGGTGCTGGGGGAGCTGGCAGATGTGATTGTGAGGCCATTCTCTATAGTCTTTGGTTGACTGTGGCAACTGGGAGAGGTGCCCAAAGACTTGAAGAAAGCAAGTGTCACTCCTATCTTCGAGAAGGGCACGAAGGAGGATCCAGGGAACTACAGGCCAGTCAACCTCACCTCAGTCCCTGGGAAGGTGATGGAACAGCTGGAAACCATTTCCAGGTGCACAGAGGAGAAGAAAAGTCATCAATAGTCATCAGCATGGATTCTTCAAGAGCAAGTCATGCTTGACCAGCTTGATACACTACTGTGATGAAATGACTAGCTTGGTAGATGAGGGGGGAGAAAGGTGCTTATAGTATCAAAGGCCTTCTGAAGTCCAAATAGACTGTATCCCATAAGATCCTCATAGGTATGGGCTGGATGGGCAGATGGTAAGGCAGGTTGAAAACTGGCTGAATGACTGAGCCCAGATAGTGATAATCAGTGGTGCAAAGTCTAGCTGGAGACCAGTAACTAGCAGTGTACCCCAGGGGTTGGTGTTGGGTCCAGCCCTGTTTAATGTCTTCATTAACAATCTGTACAGGCTGGAGAAACGGGCTGACACTTCATGAAGTTCAACAAGAAGTGCAAAGTCCTGCACCTAGCAAGGAGGAATGATCCCATGTACAAGTACAGGCTGGGGACTATCCAGCTTGTCAGAAAAGGACCTGGGTGTCCTGCTAGACACCAAGTTGAACATGACCCAGCAATGTGCCCTTGCATCTAAGAAAGCTAATAGTATCCTGGGCTGCATTAGGCGAAGTATTGCCAGCAGGTTGAGGGAGTTCATTCTTCCCTGCTACTCAGTACTGGTGAGGCCATACCTGAAGTACAGTGTCCAGTTCTGGGCTGCCCAGTACAAGAGAGGCATGGAGCTACTGTAGAGTGCCCAAACAGCCACTGTGATGATGGAGCTGGAGCACCTCTCCTATGAAGAGAGACTGAAAGAGCTGGGACTCTTCAGCCTGGAGAAGAGGAGGCTCGGGGGAATCTTATCAATGCCTGTAATAAATACCGGAGGGGAGGGTGCAAAGAGGACTGAGTTGGTCTCCTCTTAGTGGTGCCCAGTGACAGAACAAAGTGGCAGTGAGCGCAAACTGGAACACAAGATGTTCCTCGTAAATGTCAGGAAACACTTCTTTATGGTGAGGGTGTCTGAGCACTGGCACAGGTTGCCCACCCAGAGAGGTTGTGGAGTCTCCCTCAGAGATCTTCAAAGCTGCCTGGACATGCTCCTGGGCAACCAGCTCTAGATGTCCTTGCTTGAGCAGGAGGTTGGACCAGATAACCTCCAGAGGTCCCTTCCCACCTCAGTCATTCTGTGATTCTGTAAGTTATTGACTTTGTTCAGGGTTTTCCTGTCCTTAAGCCAGCTGTTGAGTAGAATCTGGTCTTAGGTGATAAAGTAGTTTAGCATGCAGTTCCTGACCTGAAAGCTAAGTTGTAGTGGACTGTTATACTTGATCTTCAATTTATTGCATTTACTGTGCTGAGATATCTGATATTTATTTGTATGCTTACTCCTATGATTTGAATTTAAAAAAAAAAAAGAGTTTATGTGAAGACTATGGAAATACCTAATCTCAGGAGTGTTTCAGTCATTTGGCTCTCAGCAGAGAGAGCTCTTTATAGTCTAATGGAACAAGGTACGTGATCCTGGCATGCAGTAGGAGCATAAGGAGCTCTTTCTGTGCCCACAAGACTATTCTTTTTCTGTTTTACATCAGGGATGCTGCTTGTGAAGATATCAACGATTTATCCCTTTCATTCTCTTTTTCCCTCTTCAGGCTTTTCTATCTTTCAATCAAGTTCCTCTTATATATTCTAAAGCAACTTGTAACTGCAGACTTAATTCTACTGTATGCTCACTTCTTAGTTTACCAAAACATTTTACAGATTATACAGGAAGCTTTTGTTTTTCCACTGCTAATGTTCTTTCAGATAGAAGTGATAGACATTACTTCACTAAGCTTACCTACTTCTTTACCTAGCTAAAGATCAAACAAATCTAGAGTAATTGCTCACTTTAGAGAGGACATATTTAATGATGCTGCTACAGTGAAGAATGCGGTACAGTTTAATAGCTAGGTTTGTCCAAGAGACTTTATACAATTTCAGACTTGGCTCTTTGTAGCATCCTTCCACTATCAGTCATGATACTGTGTTTGTGAGGTACTTAAGGACTAGGTAGAGGATGTATGTTCTCCTTAAGCCTAAAAATAACACTCTACAAGACAAATTGTTCAAGGTTGCCTTCAGAATCACTGTGTAGTTCCTTTCTCTTAAGGAAAATCCCCCTTGGGGATATTCTCAGGAAATGAGACCAAAAATGCCATACATTAAAATGAATTATTTGCAAAAAGTTCCTGTGCTGCTTTAATAGTACAATGCATTAGAAAATGACTGGTCAGAACTGTAAGGAGCTTGTTTTCTTACCTGAAGTTGCTAGGATTTGCAGAGGTTGATTCAACCAGCTTCCCTGGCATATTTCTGCAGTTTATTCCTTAGGGTGGAGTAATGCTAGGTTTTTCTGTAAGGTTCATACTTAAAACTGCAGCAGCTATCAGAAAACAAAAGTAACTTGTGTTTTAGACCTTATGTCCTGTTGGATCCCAAAGAGAGAGTTTGGGGGAGAATACACTATGGCTAGCTAAGAGTCCTGGTCTTGTTACTGTTGAAACAGTAATGGCAGGTTTTCTACTGGGTATTAACTGGTTCATAAGAAGTAACTAAAACTAACTAAGTTTATTTGCCCCCCCCCAAAGGTGCAATTGTAGAAGAAGTAGGTGTATAACTTACCCCCAGGCATGCTTTCTGAGGACATCCAGGACAGCTGAAGTTGCATAGAGTACCGTGTAATTACATTGAAGCATGCAGACTTTACAAGAATATTTTCATAAATGCAGAGCACTAACCTTCAACAGACTTGATCTGTCACTTGGTACAGTGGTTCTTCTCCAGGCCCAATAAGCCCAGAAGCCATTTGGTGCATTACTGTTCTTCCTGCTTATTGACAGTCTAGTGTTAAATTTATTATCACATTTTGTTCAGAAATCCATTAATTTGAAGTCAGGGTACTTTTAGACTGCAAATTGTATCGCAGGGCTGAACAGTAGATGTGCAAGAATAAAGCACCCCAAATCATGTGGCTTTTAAATAAGTGTTATATTAACAGAGGAAAAAGCGTAAAAGTACAGTATACCTCAGGAAAAGTTTTCTTCATTTGTCTATTGCATGTATCCTGACTGTGGCATTGTATTATATTTGTGGGAGCACAGAAAGGTGTCTGTCCTATGTGAAGGCTTGCATTATCTGTTTAAATACTCCTTTTGTGTAGACTGGTCTCTTTTTCAAAAAATAAAAATAAAATAAAAGTAAACCAGCTGTATTCACTTGAGAATCTGTACCATGGAGTTCTAGGAGTGCATAGAATAATGCAATATGTCATGGTACAGAGTAGGCTGTCACCTGTGGATTTACTTTGTACTGGCGATCTTCTATTGAGTATGTCTTAAGGGTCAGCTGTAACTGCTGTTACTTCACCTAATTGCTGTCCCAGTTAAAATTACTTCTGGAGTGCTGTTCAGATGGAAAATAACTACTTCCAAGAACATGTTCAGCCACACTGCTACCTAAGGAACAGACTATTCCCACTGGTTCTATGTCAGATCATCAACGTTATCTGTTCTTTTACAGGTAATGTTTAAAACAGCTGTTGCTATGGCAATGACTCCGTTTGCTTCTGCAAATAAATACTGATTATGAATTTTTGAAAGTGAACTTCTGTTTTTCTGAACTTTCTTTTTGCAAATACTGCAGATATCCAAGTTTTCCTTTAGTTTTTCTGTATTCTCCATTTTGGAAAGGAAGATCTGTGTATTACCTAGTGTTATGGTGACTACTAAGTCACTTGTTCAATGTATCTTGCAGTAGAAAAACAAGATGCAAGTTTTGTCTCATTTTGTTTTTAAATAACTGTCAGCTGTAGGACTGGATTTTTATATATTAAATCATTCTGAAATACTCAAAAGTTTGGGCTTTTTTTGGTGTCTAATACTTACACATAGGTTAATGCTATTGAAATATTTCAGGGACTGTTTTATATGATATAGCAGTTGGGAAAACTGCAAAATAATTCAGTTTCTTGTTTGGATATGAAACTGAAGATTCAGCAGCACAAGTGTAGCTGAGTTTGTGTCATGTAATAAGCAAATGACTGAATTATTTTGTATAGGTTACTACCTGCCACATTCATTCTTCCAGTGATGATGAAATTGACTTTAAAGAAACTGGCTTCTCACAGGATTCTTCTTTGCAGCAGGTGAGTTGAATTCTTCTAACAACATAAGTTGTTTGTCTCTTAAAGTTGTTCAACAACATAAGTTCTTCTCTTCCACTCTTCAGTGGAACTCATATTTCTATCACAACCAAATACACATCTAGAAAGCTTAAAATAATGCATGCACACACCGGTTTTATCAAGACTGAAGGTGTGGCTCTTAACACAGGGCACAACACCTGTGCCTTTCTTTTTTTTTTAATTTTGATTATGCTTTGTGCAGATCTCTGCTCATTACACAAGACATTTCGTATGCTATCTGTCTGGCTTAGTTGAACATAGTTTTTGACCTTTGTTCTTACTGGATGTAGAAGTTTGATATGATGGCTTCTAATTGTGTTCTCTGGAAAACATGAATTGCTATGAAAGCAAACGTGGGTTTCTGTTCGGTCAACATTTAAAAAAAAAATCTTATCAAGACCCTTACTTTGGGGGGAAAAAGAGGGAGGATTGGCTATTCATTGTTACATGCTTTTAGTTTATGGCAAAATGTCAAACTCTCCAGTTGTCACAATATAAATGGTCCTGTGACAGATTGTATCGAACAGCTCAAATGTTTTTAACTCTGTAATAGACCTTTGCTACCTGGCAATTGTATATAGCTAAATCTTCCTGCACTAAAATTTCTAAGGAGCTCTATCACTTATATGCAATTCAGTATATGCTTTTGACAGCTCATTTGTGAGTATTTCAAAGATAGCTATTTATCATTTGGTTTAGCAAAAAAAAAAAAATAATCTGAGGATGTGTAAGGAAGTTTCAGATCCACCAGACTGAAAGCTTAAGTCAAAGCGATGCCCACCTTGAAGGTTAATGCTTTCATAGTGTACTAGTTGATACAGTATGTAATATGGAGATGGCATTTAGAGAGTGATTATGGAGAACATTGGTGCCATTTTAATGAAGCATGACTATTTCTGTAATGGTACTGTGCTATCTGCAATATGCATCTCCTTCAGTTCTTCCACGGGCAGTGAAAGAGTGGGAGCTGCTGGTGTGTAGTTGTGCAGCACAAGACTGCTGATAGATCCCCTATACAGGGCATACTACTTGTCTGGGTTATTAACCAAAATCTTATTTCTTTCAGCAAATACCAACAGCTATGGAGTACCTAGTCTAAGACTGGCTTTGGTACTTCATGCATATTCTATAGTTTTCATAATAAGTAATTGCTTATCAAAGTTTGAATTAGGAATGGTGGCTCAGCTTTTAAGAATCTGATGTGTTTTTATCTGATCCACTGATCTTGTGCATGTAAGGTGCACCTGAATACCAGCATGACAGGCTGGATGCCATCCGTAGCAGCTCTGGTGAGAAAGTAAGATCTTTAAATAACCCTGTGCTTTTCAGGCACCCCTTTAATGATCCAGGTAGTTAACCTGCAGAAATGCAGATGGTCCTGTAGTGTTTCTTTCAAGTTTTTCACCGTTTTCCTAATCTTTTTTCCTAAGCTAAGTGAAACATGTTTTAAAGTCCTCTTGTGAGGAGAGCAAGGTACTAGACAAGATAAATCACTGATGGGATTTGAAATTACTTAGTATTCTCCAGCTGCACAAATTCATTCATAAAGATAACTTTGGCTACAGCTGGACTATTCTACATGGGCCAATATTTAAAGGGGGGAACAGGAGGTACCCATTAGGAAGTAGGTAAGGGAGGAAAATACTAAGGAACCTATTTTTTGTTTTTTTTGTCAAATTCAAGTTGTCTGTGCAGAACTGCATTTGCTGTGACTTCTGGCATCCAAATCTAGTTTAATACTGTTTTCTTCTAATAAAGCCCCTTTTTCCAGAAGGAATTAGCTTTTTAGTTTTTCTCAAACACTTTTATGTAAGTTCCTAAAGAATGCTTCAAAACTGACATCTTTGGAAAAAGTGTTTGATCACCTAATCCTGGAATGTAAGGTTTCTTGCGCCAGTAGTATTTCATGTGCTGTCTTGCTGTGGCTGTAGAAACTTTTCCTTCAGGAAAACATTGTTCTGCTCTGTAGCAGTTTAGTACCAGTTTTTGTGAGTTTTCAAATATATTAAACTACAGGAAGACCTGTCTTGTCTCAAATACACTAGCATTTTGTAATTGTATTGTACGTACTGTTGTAGACAGTTTCAGTGTGATTTCATGCAAGTTTCGTAACCCCTGATGTCATGAATATCATGTCTTAATTTCCTGTTTATCCTGGTGACTGGTGTTAATGGCTGCACCTGGTAAAAGCAGAACAAGTCAGTTCAGCCTTTTTCTTCATGAGAAGGAAATTCACTAATGTCTTTCACTCGTGCACTTTTAACATCCATAACAGTGAAGATACTTTACAGGAAGATAAGCTCAGTAACCAATGTAAAGAAGAGTAATGGTTTTACTGGGACAGTCAGTATTTGGTTGTTGACCTATATAAGGCTGGTACACTAATTGTTTTAGTATGAAATCCTGAAGTTCTGAAAAACTGTCTATCAGGCATTAAAATTTAAGATCAAAATATAAAGGAGTTTCTGCTTTGACCTGGCTTAGTGTAGTTAACCCTACCAGTGCCTGCATGAGGATTTCTCAGATTTGCTCCCAGCCCTGATAGTGTCTTGCTGTTTGCCTCATCCTTTTATATCCTCTTTTCTTTTTCTTCCAGTTTTTATAATGCCTTAATCAAAGCTTGCTTGTTTTGACTATTCTCTTGTTTTCTTTTCGTCTTGTTCTGCTTTACCACCTTATTCAGATGTTTTGCCTATATACTGTGTCCCTTTAGGTACCTGGGCAAGGAAGCAAGGGAGTTGATGTAACAGCCATATTTCCTTGAGTATCTTGGCCTTGACTGACTTTACATACAGAAATAACATTCTCTAGGAACTCTTAATAGTGGGTGCTAATTTAGTTTACAGCCCTGGGAAATAAAGAACAAAAACTATGTTGGAGACACTGTTGGTGTATATGCCTAAGCGATACTGCTAGTGATAAGCACAGTTCATATTTATCATGTAGTTTAGTATCTGTATTTAATGTACTTTTCTGGATTTTACTGCTTATAACTTAATGTTAGTATTAACAAAGGCAGCTTTTTCTTTTACCTGGTATGTTGTGTTGTTCCTCTGCTTCTAAAGGGTGCTTTTGGAATGGTGCTGGTTAATACGTGGTTAAACTAGAGATACACCTTTCTTATTGAGAGCTGCTATTAGACTGGCTTTTAAGCCAGTAAATGTAAGGTGTGTAGTCAGTGTTACCATTTAAGATTTAAAGGTTAAGACGCATCCTTTTACTGTCCTTTATGTTTAGATTAGAGAGACTTTTATTTCTTTGGAGCAAAATGGGCAAATAGGATTTAGAGTAATATTAGAATCATTATATCACTGTCGTTGGTCCTGGGGTTGCCAGGCCTTTTCTGATTATCAGATGCAACAAATGACGTCCAATTTTATTGACCAGTTTGGCTTCAACGATGAGAAGTTTGCTGATCAAGATGACATCGGCAAGTGAGTATATTATTATACTGGCTTTGACGATAGTTTCGGGAGCATCCTATTTTATACTGTATTTGGTGATGACAAATGCCAGCCTTTACTGATGTGACGCAGTTGCCAGTCAGTCCTGCCGTCTTCTACCAACTGTGCGTGTTGATTGCTCTTAAAAAGCCTCCCTGAATAGTTTACATGGGAAAGTAGCAGCTGATCTTCTATTTCCAATGTCCTGGCTGTGCCAGCATGAAAATACAGTGCTTGTGAATAAATAAATTACAGCTCTGCTCTTAAAAGCCATGTCTGTCCAATGACTTGGCATTGTATGGGGGCACTTTCACTTGGAGGCACAGAGGAAGTCTTTCACCCCTCTGAATCAGTGTAGCAGACCAGATGAGTAGCTCTACTTTTAAGCTTGCCTGGAAAAGATGGCAGGAATCCATGAGTGTTCTTTCCCTTGGAGGGGACAGTAAGAAAGCACATCATAAATCTACCTTTGTTTTTAAGGGCGAAGCAGTTAAGACATAAGAACATGTCTTGGTCAGATTTTAAAAACAATGGAAGCAAGTGAAACAAAAAAAACCACCACACAAACTGCTCTCTTTCTACAGTTTAAAGTAAACTGATGCCATAATGGGAACGGGTAAGAATGGGAGTTCTTACTGAAAATAGACTTGATTCTGATTTAATTAGAATTCATGGCTTGGGATGCAACAACATGCAGATAAAGCAGAATAAAGACATTACGTGAAGATGTTTTCTAGAAAGGTAAA
>VXAL01017350.1:877510-903756 GCA_013399475.1 Chauna torquata
TGTGCATTCAGAAATGTAAACAGATTGATTTTAATACTTAAGATCTCCTTGAACTTTAAAATTTAGTTATTGAGAGACCTCTCATCTGGCTCTGCTACTGTTCTGCCAGACAATGAAAATGACTTGTCAAAGAAATTCTGAACCTCAGTTTTCCTATTTAAAACATGAACGAGTGTTAGTGTTTTTTAGAGACAATGCTATCATGAACAAAAACTAAATGTCTTGTATTAGAGAATCCTTATATGTGGCAACACTTAGCTGAGCTCACACACAGGAAGAGTGGTAGCTTCTAGTCTCTTCCTACATGGCAATAGACCAGTAACCTCAAAGTGTTCAATTTCCCCTTCCTGCTCAATCCTTTCCAAGTTATCTTCTCTGTGTACATGCACAGGCTTTCTTGTGTTTGTGAGCTGATTGAAGCTCAAACCCATGTTAATTAATTTTCTGTATGTAGTATTAGCAGGCAGAACAGGAGAATTGCAGATGAGAAGTCCAGGAAGATTGGGCTTACCAAAGGCTTGTCTGTACTTGGGAATTTACTGGCATATTTGTACAGTATGGACTTGTGCAATGAATTTGACTGTGCAAAAACAAAATCTGTGTAATAACTACTAAAGTCTTGTTTAGGCAAACCTGTTATTGTCAATGTAAATCACTAACTGGCTTGCAAAATGAAAAGTAATTATGGACTGTGACTTTTTTCCTTAAGCAATCTATCAAAAAAAGTTTGTACTCTATGTATGTTTATAGTGGGGGTTGCAGAAAGATGATTCTTCATCTGTAGTGAAGGATTCAAGAAGTACACAAAGCTGAAAAATTGTTCTGGTTGTATTGGCTTCTGTGCATGCTTATGGAACAGAAACATACCCAGCTGTGTACTGAAGTACTTGGTTTTACCTAGCACCAGGAAGTGTCGCTATGGAGGCCAGCTCAGATGGAGAGGATGATGTGGAAAATGCAGACAAGGTAACAGAAACAGTAATGAACGGCAGCATGAAGGAGACGCTGAGCCTTACTGTAGATGCTAAGACTGAAACGGCCGTTTTCAAAAGGTGAGGATATATTTATTTGTTTTCCCACTCTTGGTTTACAAGTGCTGTTGATGGAACGCTGTGTCATCAAAAAGAGTTACAACTGATCATTCCTAAGGCCTTAACCGGAAACCTTTTTCAAAAGTAATTGTTTTGAAACTTTACTTCCAATTAGTTACAAGAACATAGAATTTTCCTTATCATGCTTTAATTTTCATAGGAAGATAATTAGTGGAAGATTGGCTCAATTTTTGATCCTGATGCACATTGTTGTGCAGTTTTAATGTACAACTTATTAATGTAAAATTAATTGTACATCAAAGCTAAAATTTTTTTTAAACTTTGCACACGATTTTTGGATTGGAATTCAATGTCTTATGCAAGAGGTTGGAGTGGAGAGCCAGGCACTGTGCTCTTGATGTTTTGACGTCTCATTGGATGTTTTGGGTGATGGCTGTTAGTGGTGTGGGTAATGGTGTCAGATCTGTTCTGGACTGCAGGTGGCACACAGAATTCTAGAATAACCAGACAAATTTTAATTTTGGTAGCTTCTGATACAAAGTGTTTGATTTGGAAATACGGTCTTACAATAGGGTTGTATTCTGTATTACATATACAAGCATCACAATGTTGATATAGGAATAAAACCTGTTTCCATCTTGTATACTAAATCTTAGGTTTAACGAAGAAATGTTTTTTATTTAGTATCAAACCTCCATGTAGGGAGACAGAGGCTACCAAGTCTGACCTTCAAAAATGTTTTCGCTTGTATTGGTCCTGAATTTTTCCCCCATCTTGATAGATCGGAGCATACTTTTAGCATTTTGGCACCCAGCCCTCATCTCATTCTTTTAGAATTATTTCCTAGTATCTGTCTGTATTCTAGCTTTAAATGTTGAAAAGAAATTGACTGCGTATCTTGGATTGCTTAAAGCCAATCCCTTTCAGCAGAAAAACACTTCCCAGTGTTAGTCCTTACCTTGTCCTTAAATGCACTTCACTTCTAGCTGTCCTGTTAGTAGTAGTAGGTAGCATCCAGAATGAACTGTATTTTTGGGAATTGAAATGTAACAGCTTTCAGTCACTCTTGCTTTCATCCTTTTGATCATCTAAGTAATAAATAGTAACTCAAATCAGATGCCAAGAGATAAAATTCTGATGTTTTTCAGTATGGAGGAGGGAGCATGTCTGACTGCAGTGCTTATGAAATCAAATAGTGGTTAGAGAAATTGAACCAAAGCAGTTTAGAGGAGGAATGTGACTGTGAAGTGATGTAGCATGGAACCGTAGTGACTTGACTTAGTAAATGGTGCATCTGCTCTCCAGTTTATTCTGTATTTTAGAGAATGCTTTTTTTGTGGTCTGTGCTTCTGTTGTTACCGTTTACAGTCATGGTTGGTTATCCATGGTGCTTTTGCACTTAAACTGCTTTAATTCACAAGTTCTGTGACTTGTGATATTAGTGCAAAAAATGAAGTTAGGAGGCAGCAAGCGGTGGCAGTTACTGCATGTCATGGAATTACCTGCTTGAGCTATGGCATAAGCACTTGGATTTTCGTAGTTAAAAGGACACAGGGATGCTAAGGGAGGGAATATGAATCTGGGATCTTGATGTGGGAGGAGGAAGTTAAGTGTAGAAGGAGGTTAAAGAGGTGAGGTCTTAAATGTGGAGACTGTTTAACTCGGATACAGAGATATGTGACGTCATACTGATCTAGATCTCGCTTGGCTTTCTTTAAACAAACTTTAAATAAGCACAGACAGCAAATGGGAAACTTTTTCTGGAGGAAACACTGGTTATCTAAAAAACTGAAATCTAGATTAAAGGATGATTGGAATAGAGAGCGGAGGTCATGCTCTGGCCTGTGTACCTGGCAAAGTGGATACTCTCAGACCTAAGTTCTGTATAAGTTTCTGCCAGTAGAAAAGTCATGGTGATGAAGTTGGTGCTGAGGAGAAGGGAAGCATTGTAAGGACAGTAGTTGATTTGCAGAAAGCTGCAAAGGACAAAAATTTGGTTTTTGAACTTACTAGTTCAAAAGGGAGAATAAGAAGGGGAGAATGAGAGCAGAGACTACCCCTTTAAGAAAAAAATTAAGAGGAGACCAGTTCTGGTGGTGGCGGCAAGTATTTTGAACAAATAGAGTTTTGAGGTAAATGAGATAATAGATCAGAGAGGAAAACCACGTCTTGGTGAGCATTCACAATGCAAGAGTATTTTTACAGGCCGTGCAGATATAAGGAGACGTGGGAGGACAGAACAAGGATTCATTGAAAGAGAAAGGATCCATTGAAAGGAAAACTGTAGGAGTAAGAAGAGAAATCAGCAGAGGAGAGTGTCTTGAAAATGTTCCTGACCTCTTAAATAGATTTACTGCTACAGAAGAAGACTGTTTGTGTCTACTGTAGAGCTACCTTCTATCTATCTATTGCAGTTGTATGGCCAAATTCGTATGTTAATGTGCTAATAATGGTGTGGATAAGATGGGAAAAGGAGGGATGGAGATGCATGAAAGCTTTGGTTTATTGGCAAAACACAAGTATTTGTTTCGTAGTGAGTGCACTGCTTATTCACTGAACTGTGTTCATTTTCATGTCTGAGAAGAAGCTGATGAAATAGAGCAAGCCATGGTCTTAGTACTGAATAACACGTACATCATACTTCACCATCATACTTCACATGTGTAGTCATTAAGTAGCTCATCAATAGAGAGGGTGATGAGTTAGTGATTCCACTGATTTGTTTTGTGGACAGACTTTATCAATGCCAGTTTCTAAGGGAATCTTGAATTTCTTTTATACTTTCTTCCTTCTACTTTTGCATACTTCTGGCTTCAGAGTGTTGAAATCCTATCGGTATGTATAGTAAAGGATCGTAACTGTGATCGTTACCACTTCAGGCTTCCTGCACATTCCTTATTTCCTTTCTGATCGTATTTGTAATCATTGTATTTCCTGCCTTTTTATCCAGTCAATTTTAATGGTTTTTAAACACCAGTGCATTGTTAGGTGTTTGTAAAGTCCAGAGTCATGTTTGATCTTCATGTTTCAGTCATAATTTAAAATCCATTTGCATGTGCGCTATGAACCCTTCTCCCTATTTTCTACTGTTGCCTGAAATTTCCTGTAAATAAAAGTTAAATATTTTGTTTCCTTTTATTTAGTGAGGAAGGAAAATTGTCTACCTCGCAGGATGCTTCTTGTAAATATGTGGTAGAAGAGAATGCAGAGGTTGTGGAAGAGGCTCCTTCAGCTTTGCAGCCCACTAACAGCAGTACAGAACAGAGGTAACTGCACTCAGGGATGCTTTCAATCCTCTAAGTAGCAGCTTGTGTTTTTTTATAATAGGACTGATGTAAAGAGATTCCTGAATTCCTGTGAGTTATCAGCTCTGCGTTTAGTTCAATCTAAACACGTGCTTGCATCTATTTATAAGGTTCTTACAAGCTGTATTGTCTGTCCATACTGACTCTTGAGTCATCAGAAATGTATTTGCCTTGTATTATTTGCCTTGCAGAGTGTTGTAAATATTCCCATTGTGGTTTGTGATCTGTATCAATTCACTGTACTAATTTGATAATAATTATAAAAACTGTGATTGGAAGAAAAAAAAAAGGGGGGGAATAAGTTTGACTTTGTCCTGAGAATGTATATAAGTCAGGGCTACCACTTTTGATTCTGTATTTTATACTGCAGGACAGTTGTGGGGAGTCCACCAGTGCAGCTGCGTGGAAAGGAAATGCTGCCTTAAGTCATGCTTGTTTGATTGTGAGCTAGTCAAATAATTGCCTCTAATTTTGAATCAATTTCTGTTTGCACCCATGTCTTTATCAGGTGTTAATCTGAATACTTGTAGATTTGGAGATGATTTTTCAAAGTACGTAAATAATTTGTTTCAAATAAAATTCTCTGGGAATAGAGAGCAGCCTGGATTGCTCAGCATATTTATTGGAGGAAAGAAGTGATGATGTTTTTCTTTGGCAGCTCAGCTACTAGTGCAGTCTCGGAGGATAGTAATTCAAGAGACAATTCTGAGGTGACAACCATCAAACAGAGAAAGTTGTTCTTGCATAAACTTTTCTCATAGATTGTCAGGTAGGACTGCTTTCTCAAAAAAAGGCATCTGATGGTATTTCTCCTGTTCCATTTCCTGTGGAAATGGTTCTGGTGTGGTTTTTTGCCTCAAGTTACAGTGGTATGAAACATACAGAATCAACTCTAAAACTAGTATGGCTTCACCAAAATCAAATTTACATAGGGTGAGATTAATTGCCAAATACTAGAAATACTTAATGCGAATGTTTCACATCTGAGCTCATTTCTGGACTTATGTTGGAGCAGGATTCCACTTGATCTCAAAAGCTAAACCAGTGAAGAGTGTAAAGTAGGTGAGAAGAATTCCACCCTTGAAGGTGGTATTCAGTGAAAACTCTGCTCTGGAACTTAGAGCAGTATCTGACAGAGGTAGCTTCCAGCTCCTGCTGCTTGGAGACGAGGACAGTTTTGCCCTGATTCAACCTCCTTCTCAAAAGTCTCACCAGCACAAGTAGCTAGATTTGGTCTTGCTGAAGGCAGAAGTGTTGTGATTCAGCTAGTCCACACAACCTACACAGCTCAGCACAAGGTGGGGAGAGCCTCATTTTCTATTTCTTAGTTCACATAGGCTCATAAGTGCTTTATAATTAATCTGTAGGCAAGAGTTTACTGGGTTCCTGTGAGAACTATTGGCTTGTTGCACATCAGGGTATTAGAGTGCCACAAGCTAGAATATTGGTATTAAGGCTAAGGGGTAGCATGCTGACATTTTCTGATTTAGATATAATTTGGGGCTGCCCAGAGGAATTGTGCCTCAAAGGAAAGCCTTGTGAAAGGAAAACCTAAGTGTTATTTATTTACTGAACTCTGAGTAATCCCTAGGGTATGTTCCTCTTCCTGCAGGGCAGAGCTTGGAGGGGCAGGGTTGTGCTGGCTGTATTCTTGTTGGGGAGCTGCAGATGTTCTGAATGGGAGCGTGTTCTGAGGGAGGGCAGATTTTGCTTAAGAGCGATTCCAGGGACTGCTCTTGCCTTGTAGTATAAACTGGGGTATGATTCTGAATAAGTATATATTTGCATATAGATAAATGTATTAATATGTATTTTAATAGTTATAATAGTTTAAAAGCTGTTGTTTCTTGACTTTCATAGATTTTAAGCTGTTATTAAAGGAACTTGGTATTTGTCACAGAAATCCTGTGAAAAGTAATCATTTTTAAGACTGCAGATGCTATATTATACTGTAGCTTTCTAGTCAAGACAAAATTGAAAGCTTCTGTAAGCAAAGATTTAGAATATAGCTCTGTGTAATACAACACAGCTCTGCTGCATGTTTTATACTTTATCCAAACGAAGAAAGGTGCAAGCCTATTTGATAAAGCTTAGATCCTGTCTTTTTGGGACTTGTTTATGAGCTAGTATGTTTTTACCTCTGGTACTGGCAGTGTTTTAGTGTAACATCTATCCTTTTCTGTAAGCCAGGACTTACTACTCTACATATATTCAATAAACTTAAGAAATGGATTCTAATTGGAAAAAACCTGTATACTTAAAATGAGAAACCCAGAAATTTGGTCTTCTACAGCCAGTCTGTGGATACTAGGTGATTGCCTTCTGAGTAAAGATGCTTGTCTAGACCAACAGAGGGCTCTCGGAGCTAGCAGTTCCTTGGATTGCTTTTGAGTTGCAGGAAATCTCGAGGAACTCCTTCCATTGAATCTGGCAGTCTTCAGCAAGGCTGAGTACTTTCTCTAAAGGTGGCTGTCACAGCAGATCCCCATATAAGTGCAGAATAAATATCTAGATAAACTTAATTGTGCTTTTGGGGCTCCATGCATGTATGACTGGTGGGAGGAGTCACCTAGGTAGGTCTTTGGCTGGTGGCCAGCAATAATAACCTCTGCTAGGAGCCCTGTTCTGTCATGGATTTTTTCCAATTAGTAAATAACTTACTGCTCTTTGAACTGTCAGAATTCCTGTCCATGCAGCACTTGTTTCTTACCTTCCAGGTTTCTCTAAAAAGTGTTTAACTTTGTCTAGTGCTGTCTGTCTCTTTATCTAATGTGTACATATTTTTTTTTAAAAAGTGTTTTTAGTGCTTAGCAGCCAAAGACTTAGCTAGGGGGACTCCTGCTGGTCATGTGCATGTAGAGCACGGACCCAAGAGTGGCTTCTCTGTGATGTACACCATCAGAGAACAGGAGTTACAGGTAACTTTTCTTGTGTAGTTCCAAATGGTATTTACATTCTTTAAAAAGGAATCTTCAAATGTATTCAATAGACTTGCACTGAACGGAAGTGGAGGTTTTTTTGCTTTTGTTGCTTGCAATTCTTAATGTTCTCATGCACAACTGATTTGATCTCTTCATTTGTGTTAATCCGGAGCAATCGAGCCCATGTTTACACTAACTTCTTACCTAGAACTGTATGTACTGTCACCATTTTTACTTTTGCAGGTTTGCTTTTTGTCTTCCTCAATACTTCCTGAACCTTTCATGCTAATGGATTGAAATTCAAAGTATTTGTGAAACAGCAGCTTATATAGATTAGATTTGGTCACTACAGCAGTTTTTTAAACACTTTTTTCCTCTTATGTCTTCGCTTATTTTCAAATGCAAAGTTGAGTACTCCTGGTATCACCTTTTGTCTCACAGAATGAGATGCGAAGTCTCAAAAGTGTGCTTTTTATCAGTGATTCTCTTGGGGACAGATCAGCATCTACAGAGATTGTTTAGTAGCCCAATAAAAATCAAACATATTTCCCTTGTGTGCTAAGTTAACTAAGTGCTATGCCTAATTAGACAATAAGGACTCCAGAAAACGAATGGAATGAGCATGTAACTAGCTTGTTCCCTCTTGAACTCTTTCGAATTCTATTCTGAAGAGTTTTGTTATACCTGCAGGAAAACATACTTTTTTTGGCTTCACTGTGAGATGAATGTTAAGCCTTGTAATCTGAACTGTGTAGAAGTCAGCAGCTATTTTGGAAGACATAGCTCAGCCTTCACCAGTGGCAGCCATGTCCAAACAGAACAGAATATCCCAAGTTGGAAGGGACCTGCCAAGACTGAGTCAACTCCCAGCTCCACACAGGACTACCTGAAAATTAAACCATATGTCTCAGTGTTGTCCAAATGCCTCTTGAACTCCAGCAGGCTTGGTGCCATGACCACCACTTCCCTGAGGAGCCTGCTCCAGTGCCTGACTGCCCTCTGTGAAGAACTTTTTTTTCCTAATATCCAACCTGAACTTCCCCTGTCGCAGCTCCATGCCATTCCCTTGGGCCATGTCACTCTTCACCAGAGAGAAGAAATCAGCGCCTGCCCCTCTGCTCACCCTTGTTAGGAAGCTGTAGGCCATGATGAGGTCTCCCCTCAGTCTCCTCTAGGCTGAACAAACCATGTGACCTCAGCAGTCCCTCATATGACTTCCCCTTTAGACATTCACCATCTTTGCGTTCCTTTGGATGCTATCTAATAGTTTTCTGTCCTTATATTGTGGTGCCCAAAACTGCACACCGCACTTGAGGTGAGGCTGTGCCTGCACAGAGCAGAGCAGGACAGTCACTCCCCTTGACTGACTACCAATGCTGTGCTTGATGCACCCCAGGATACAGCTGACCCTTTTGGCTGCCACGGTGCACCACTGACTCTTTCAATTTGCTGCTGACCAGAACCCCCAGCTCCCTTTCCATGGGGTTGCTCGCCAGCATCTTGTCCCCCAGACCGTGCATGTAGCCAGGGTTGCCCTGTTCCATGTGCAGAATCCAGCACTTGCCCCCATTAAACTTTATATGGTTGATAACTTCCCAACCCTCTAGTCTGTCAAGATCTCTCTGCAAGGCTTCTCTACCCTTGAGAGAGTCAACAGTTCCTCCTACTTTTAGTTTAATTTAGTATTGTCTGCAGATTTGGGTGGGTGGGGAGGGGGAACACTTTGGACACTTCCTGTTTCTCATACACTTACATCCTTTTTTGGCCTCTTAGGACTGATCAACGCACCCTTTTAGGAGAGGCATCTGTTAATGGCCCTGTATGATATGTGATGTCTACTGCCTTGGCTGAAGAAAATGAACTGACACCCAGGTGTTTGAGTGTTTCTTGAGGATTTCATCTAGAGCCTGTTGAAGCCAGTCACTGCTGCACTAATTTCGCAAGGGATCAGGACCAGCAACATTTATATTCTAGATTTTAAGACATTGTACAGAAATTCATAAGTGTAAAAATATTGCACATTGAGAAATACCAATAATTTTTGCGTATGTTTATATTGTATTGTTCTAAATAATGGGTGGCCTGTGAAATAAGATCCTGCTACCCATGTAATGACAGTAGTGTTACTATAGTTAAAAATGGCTGTAAGAATAGTTTTATAAAAAAAAAGTGAATACACAAATCTAATGTATTTGAGACATAACTATTTGACAATTAGTGTGACCAAAGTATTTAGCAGTTTTTCATACATTTTTTCACCTTGTAAAAAGAAAGGAAAAAACAACAAAAAAAAAACCTGAATTCATGTTTCTTCCAGGTTGGCGAAGAATTGTAGAACTGAAATGCCCTATAAATGTTATTTTGGTTGTTTTAGCTTACAAAAGTGATTTAAATGAGAATTTTTGGTGTTCAGCATTTTACAACAGGTTTTTTAATTGGTAATTGTTTTCTGTATTGTTTAAAACAGATCAAAAATGTAAGTCTATTGGTAGAGATTTTAAGTATTTATTGCTACAACTTAGTTGACAAATTGATGTTACTGTAAAGCCATATGTTCTGTTAAGTCTTGTTTGCTTGAAACAATACCTTACAGGTGAAACACTAGAATATTTGAAGTGCACATGGCTTGTTGTGTTTAAGTGGTTCACCTGCCTCTTAACCCATTCACCAAGATTTACTTTAATACCAAGCATTATACAATGGAACATTTCAGAACAATCTGCGTATTTAAAACGCTGTAATCCTCTTAGACAAGTCAAGTAAATGAAATGCCCGTGCTGCTAATGTAATTACAGTACATGCATTTTAAAAGTATATAGTGTTCTTTTAATAAAATTTTGGCAGCAGAGCATGTTAATTGTTACTTTCACTGTACTGATCTGTGTGAGGCTTTCATTTGTATGTTCTAAACCAGTTTTTTCACAGCTGGTTTGTGTATATATATATAGTGATTATGGAAACTAATTCTGTGTAATTTATAATTTTCTATGTCAGTGTACAATTCCAACAGCCTTCTCAAACAAACAGAAGCAATATACTGTATATTGCCACATTGTCTGGTGAAAGGGTTAAAGTACTTCACCTCCTGCACTTTTAGATGCAAATCCATTTTTATTTCTTTAATAGTTATATTCATTTATTTTTACATCATTTGTTTTCCTGACCAGTATTTAAAGCCAAAAGGATACTCTAAACTATGGCCAATGATTTATTTTAGAAAGTGTCCCAAGCAACGTGCCTAAACATTACATTGCATACAGAAATAAAAAAAAAAAAAAAAGTATAATGGCACTGCCCTTATTGCTTCCTGTCTTGCATTTTCTTCAGAAAACTTAGTGGCATTTGTCCTTGCAAGTTGTTGCAAACTGATCAGTTGTACGAAAACGGAGGGGAAGAACCACAGTATAATAAGTGGAATTGGAAACTATGCTTGACTATTTGTACCTTATAAATGATGGAATTAAGTCAGTTCAAGTTGTTCTTCAGGTTCTGAATTGCTTCCAGATCAATTTTGCCAAAAATATTTTGTCTATTAACTTTAAGGTCGGCAGTTGTCCTTTTTACTTTCTGATCTGTTATTAAACAAGCTGTTTTGGAAACAGAACCACTCATTTCAACACATGGATTGCAATCCAAGCATAAATTCCAAGTACAGGAGAGCAGTATGCTGGCTTGTTTTTGTCTTTTCCAGTGAGGAAAGCTAGCAAGATGAATTAACTGGTTAAATAACCATGAAGCAATGGTGATACTGACAGCAGATTAGTCATAACTGCATCAGCACTGGTGCCTGCAGCACAGCAAAGTCTTCTGCTATGTCTGGTCTTCTGTTAGTGAGCTCGTATGACAGTTCACTGGCTGGTTCATACTGGAGTTCAAAATTGAAAAGGGGGAGTGTTTTGCCCCCTTTCCCTCCCTGTGAAAGTGGTGTTAAGTGCAGTTGCCCCTTCAGTGCAATTTGCATTCTAATTGGAGAGTGCGCTAGAGATAAACTAGGTTGGCTTACACTATGCTGATTCCAGTGGTCTTGAGGGTTCTTCCGAACTGCTGCGCTTACTGTTAGTTTTAACAGCTTGTGTGGGAGCTGTGTTAAGCCTGGAATTTAACCTAGATCTAATGCAGCGTGAGCTTGTTCTGAGGCCTGTGGTGTGTTTTGCCCACTGACTAGGAAAATTGTTCCTTGTATCAGGAATCCTGAACTTGAAGGGAAAGCTTTGTAGGTGGGAGGATGTGTACACGCCCCCCCCCCCCCAATATCTTGTGGCGTCTCTTCTCAACACCTTATGTTGCTCATGTAGGCTTAGGAAGGTCTGAACGTACTTGGAGAATTCTTCTCAATGGCTGTTACCCAGCCTGTTTAACCAAATTTGACTTGCATGCAGTGATCTTATGAGTCATTAAAAGATATTTTCTTGCATTTGCAAGATGGACTGATGTCCACTACCTTTGTACAGGTTTGACATCCTACAGTGTATTTTGCAGCAGTTAGGATGAAATGAGCTTGCTGTGGTTGGCTAGTTCCCAATACATGTGTGCAACATTTCACAGTGCTCTCTGAAAGGGCTAGAGGCTTGGTCACTGAAAACTGAGGAATACCAATTTCATATTATCTGACAGGACAATGGATTTAACTCTCAGGACTTCTCTGGGAAAGGATTTTTACTCAAGTGAGAGTGTGTTAACAAATGTAGCTAGACCAGCAGTATGTGCAATAACTCACTGCCTTGTCAGACCTGTCTCTTACCTGGCGGAGTGGATGAATCTTGCCTTCCTGATCAGTTACATCAGTGCAAACCTTTATTTTTAAATGTAAGCCTTGTACTAAAATTTTCAGCAAGATTATTCCATTAAATGGAAGTGTAAGCTATTAGCTTGACTAGCAATATGATCTTTTTAATTAAATAAGCATTCCTTCCTGTGAGTTGACAGGTATTCACTGAGAAGACACCAGGACATTTGAAGTAATCTCACTGAGTCCTTGTAAATGCAACCCAGTTTGAACATGCTTTCCAGTGGAGTTTCTTATCTTTCTACTAGTAAGCCTGTCTCTGCCTCTTGAAAACTGGGTTCTGTATTGTCAGCTGCATACTCCTGTGGAAACTCACTGTAACATTCCATTGGGGAGTTAAGAAAGGCTTAGGAATATAAATCTTTCATAATAAACTTATATTCCTGTTGAAATTAGCTTTAATTTCCTTGGAGATGATTTTGTTTTGACATATGCTTCATACAGTTAGGAAGTATTTATTGTGTATAATTGGCTATATTAATATACTTAGATCATTTCTGACCATCTCAAAAGAGGAGTGCAATGCAGCACGAATGCTTCAAGCTTCCCTGTAGAAGTGTGTATTGTTTCCCAAAATCAGAATGGAAATTAGAAGTTAATTCAGCAGCAACAAGCTTTTTAAAGTTTTTGTTTGTTTGTTTGTTTGTTTTAGCTTTTGTCTTTTAGTTTCTGTATCTTACTTTCTAACAGGTAAGGATTTGATGTCCTTCTGTGCCGTTATTGTCTGAACATACAAAGTTGCAGTGTGGTGAAAGAGTAAGTTAATAGGATTAAAAATCCTTAACGCAAAAGCAGAGGCATTAAACTTCTCTTTGTGGCATCACAGGAAGTCAGCATGCACTTCTCGCTCTTCTGCCACAAGCCAAAGCAGTAAAGCTCAGTTCTCTTTACTGCTATGCTTCTGCATTAACATTTTCTTGACAGAGTGGTGAGATTTATTTAGTTGTGTAAGCAACTGTCGCCAGCACTGTTCTCAAGAATACACTGCCAGGTTGACTGTGCAGCTTTGAGTTTGCACGGATGTAAACTGTTGGAACACTGCATGGGAGAGGTGGGTTCTCACTGATGGGGTGGAACAAACCTCCAGCTGCTCTAGGCATGGTCTGGTGCAGGTCTAATGCAGTCCAAAGGAAGTAAACTGAGTTGTTCCCTACTGTTCATTGGGAGCTTCCTTGCTCTCTGCTGGAGGAACAAAGTGCCTTGAGTTTGTGTTAAGTCCAGAGAACAGTGGCTATAAACTTCATGCAGACTACATGCAGGGCCCCCAGCCAGCTGGGTATCAGAGCTGAGCAGGCTGCTCAGAAGGGTCTTTGCGGACGACAGCAATGAAGGAAACCTTCATGTGGTAAGGCATACCTAGTGGGAATCTCCAGTTATGATGAAGAACTCTGTATTTCAGAAAAAAAAGCTTTGACTAAAATTAGATGAAGGTTAAAGGTCATGTTAAGTTTTAACTTGCATGTGAGGGTATTTGGTGCTCTTTCATTTGAGCTGTGCTCCAACATCTTTTTCTGTGGTGTGAGAAAGTATGGACCATAAACTGCCTTTTCTAAATGAAGCAAGCAGTTCCTTCGGCGAGAGGAGAAGCAGCTACTTCCAAAATATCGTTGTGCTAAGTTTGTGGAGAGGAACGAGGAAAGTAGTGTTGGGGTAGCATGACAAATTCGTACGGAATCTAGATCTCCCAGTTACATCAGAACATTTATTAGGAGCAAGAAATTCTTTACAGTCACAAATGTGCAAAGTGTCACCAAAAGGTTAAAGCAAGACGACAGCCAAAGGGGAGATCGATCTCTATCGCGCTTCCCAAGATGCTGGCTTGAAGGAAATAAGCAGGTAAGTGAACAAAGCTAACAGGTTCTGAGGGAGGGGGGAGTGGGCTTGGAATCCTTAATCTCAAGCAACCTCTTGTTCTCTTTTTGCTCATTGCAACACTTAACTGAACTAGAAAAAGAATATTAAATCTTTGTAGATGGCCAACTGCCTGCAAGATAATGGAATGCTGTAGGCAAGAACCTCTGGATGGCCTTGTGTTCCTGGGAGAATGTTTTTTTCAAATAGACCATGGCCATAATGCCTGTGTCTAGTTAATTATGGGGGAAAAAGATGAAATTAGGGAATGACTAAAGTTACACGAGAAGAAAGAAGCAAAGTGTGCACTAACTGAATCCTCTGAATAAGTTGCTAATATGGAGTCAGAATTTATACTAATGCTGTGGGCTGTGTATTTTGTACTGAGATTTGACCCTCTGAAATGTAAAGATGCTGAAACTCAAGTATTTCTGTTGGTAGACAGAAACTTTATTAGTTTTCTATTAGCATCTGCTGTCTTAAGAAACTAATGTTTCTGTCTAGACTTGTTACAAGGACTGCACATTTAGTCTTCATTTATATGTAACAAAAGATGCAGGCTCTGAAAATATGGCAAGTTTGAAAGGGAAAATAGTTAATTTTAGGTTTATTTTGGAGACTGTGTCATAACATTCAACTATATATATTGTCAAGGTATACCACAGGCTCTTATCTGAACTGTAGGACTTAATACGGTCCCTGTAACATTTGCTCCAGTTTTCATCCAATCTAGTATTTCTCTCTGCTTGAGTACTGCTACCTTTGACGATCTGCACCGTGTGATCTCAGAAAGAAGCTTTTTTGATCTCAGTAGACCCTGGGGAAATTCACTTCAGTCTTGGTGCACTCCAAGGTACTTTCTCATGGAAGTGCGACATTCCTCGTACAGGTGTCTGTTTTGCATGGATCATGAAGCAACAACAACAACAAAAAGTATTGCTCCCCCCCCCTACTTTACTGTTGAGGTGTGGGGGTTGACTGTTAAGTGTAATGGGCCAAGAGTCGTTTTTAATAAACAATGTATGGCATTGATGTGCTCTACAAACCTGTGAGAATGTTTAGTAACAAAAATAAGCATAGGCTTTTGTATGAGCTACAGCTTTTCTGTTGAAGAGATACAAAGGTAATGAATGATGTTTACTACTACGCTGACGTGCTTGCTAGGTCTTAAGCTTACTGAACATACGGGCAAGGACTGCTCACTACCTTCTTGCCGTAAGCAGCTTCTGTAGTGGCTGTGGATGAACCTGATAAAACATTGCAGTAAATAGTAGAGTACCTGAACATTGAAACAAGCTGTTCTTCCCTGAAGAAAAGGAGTAGCACTGTGCCAGTACTGCCTAATACTGCTCATTAGAAAAAGTCTTGTGTTCCTTTTGTGTCAGAGCTTTATCAGGATAATTACTTGCAGAACTTAAGAAAAGAGAGCAGTGCTAGAGATGAGATTTTTCTACACTCAAAAAAGGCAATTACACTTCAGGTGACAGATAAATGATCCCAGCTTTTAATTATTTTTATAGTAAAAGTAGCTCTGGCTTTCAGTGCATTAAGAATCCTGGCAATGTGATATTTGGCATGCTCTTTTGCTTGATGTCTCATGGAAGATTTCACAATACTAAGATTCAGGACAGTGCACAAAGATACAATGATGTGTTTTTAGAATGACAAAAATAACACCCTCAAGATGTAGGCATTTATGAAGTAAATGTTCCTTTTTCATACAAGTTAGAAGCTAAATAGAGGAGAAGGCTGATAAATAAAAGCATGTATGTCTAAAGCTGAAAGAGGGCATTCAAACATCTCTCCTGCAAATCTGTCTAACAAAGACTGTGGCACTTCATTCCTACTGCATTATGAGCCCAGTAATTTGCCTCTGACTGTATATGGAGAACATTAATTATATTAAATGATTGCTTTTAATAGTTCTGGATAAAATACTTCTAGCAATCAAAAAAGCACACTGTTTTAGTAGTCTAGTTTGTGATTGATAATAGGTTTAAAATTCTGATGTGGCATGTTTTATATAAATTAAGGAGGTAGATGTAAGTGAAATAATAAAGGCCATTCTTACACATATCTAAAGGGTTAAAATGATACAGAAAAAAAGGTTTAGCGTCTTCTGTCTTCCCTCTTCACGTTAGTGGCTACGCATACAGCTGCACTGCCTTGCACCTGAAATCAGATTTTTTTTTCAAAAGCAAAAATTCAGTACAGCACAGCTTTTTTTTTTTTTTTTTTTTTAAACTTGATTACAGAATCATAGACTATCCTAAGTTGGAAGGGACCCCCCAAGGATCATTGAGTCCAACTCCTGGCTCCACACACAGCAACTGAAGAGTTAAACCATACCTGTAGGAAGGAGTCTAAATGCTTCTTGAACTCCGGCAGGCTCGGTGCCACCACCAGGTCCCTGGGGAGCCTGTTCCAGCGCCCGACCACCCTCCTGGTGAAGAACGTTTTGCTAACACCCAGCCTGACCCTCCTCTGATGCAGCTTTAAGCCGTGCTTGTGTCCTGTCCCCAGTCACCAGACAGGAGATCAGCGCCTCGCTCTCTGCTCCCCCTCATGAGGAAGCTGTAGACAGCCATGAGCTCTCCTCAGTCCCCTCTTCTCCAAGGTGAACAAAGTGACCTGAGCCACACCTCATATATCAGCTCCTCTAGACTTTCACCATCTGTGTTGCCCTCCTTTGGGCACATTCTAGTATTTTTATATCGTTACGTTGCGGAGCCCAAACCCGCACGCAGTACTCGAGGTGAGGTGCACCAGCGCTGAGTGTAGCGGGACCACTTTCCGTCATTAGTTTCCACTGTGCTCGGTGCACCCCAGGGTACAGCTGGCACTTCGGCTACCGGGGCGCGGTGCTGGCTGGCAGCGAGCTCACCACCAACCAAAGCCCCAGATCCCTTCTGCAGGGCCGCACTGCAGCCCATGTCTGTATGTACATCCAGGATCACACGGTCCCAGGTGCAGACTCTGGCCTTTGTTCTTGTTAAACTTCATACGGCCGGTGATGGCCCAGTGCTCTGCTCTGCCAAGATCTCTCTGTAAGACTTCTCTACCCTCAAGGGCAGATCCAGAGCGTAAGAGTCTACAATGAATTTCCTCTAGAGGAACCTGCATCTCCAATGAATCTCAGGAAAGCTTAAGGAAATAGCTGGCTCATGCAGCCATATAGGTATATTGGCTAAAATTGGATGAGACAGGTAGGCCCTTACCAAAAAATGTTGTCATCCCCCCTGCAAAAAAAATACTCCTTACTCCTCTTCCTACCAGCGTTTTGATGATAAACTGACTTCGTATTTATGTTGGGGAAGGAGAGAGAAAGACCTCTACATGGTTATGCTTGCAAGTTTCTTGTTTTTCAGAAAAACAATAAATACAAATAAAATTTAAGTGATCTCTGACCTTGGACAGCAGTTATGCAGATAGCAGTATGTCCCATTTCTTGCTCAGGCAGCTCTGTTCAATGACAGAGAAAAATACAAACTGAGAAAGGTAACAAAGAAGCAGCGACAAGAAAAATGTTCAGGAGTTTAGTAATTATCATATGACTTCTACAAGCAGAACCATATAAACAGAGTGCTTCAGATGAATATCGATTCCAATCACTTTCAGAAGCATGACTTTAAGAGTAAGCTCCATTTCTGTTACTAGGATTAGCTTCCCAGGGTGAAACCACATTTGTAACACTGTCTCCTGGACTTGTGCGGCCTATTTCACTTTAACTTCCCATGTTTGCCACGAAATCAAATTTATCTACATGTTTTCTAATTTAGTTCCTTGCTACAATCTATGCTTTCTTGTAATTGTCTTCGTCTCCTTAAAAACATCTAAAGAACAGGCCTTGTGTTTGCAGTTTTCCACTCCTCTGGTACAAACTGGTGTTTCTCATCATGTACCCAGAGCAGTTATTCTCTGGTCTGCCCTTGATAGGCAGCACTGATGTCTGAGGACTTGTGCCCTGCATGAAGCTTCTGGAGGCAAATTAAACAATGTAAGCATTACTATACTAACCACTGCAGGGCCTGCACCCCAAATCCCTGAGGATGAACATGAAAAACTTGTATTTTCCCTTTCGTTGCTTTCCCTCCTTAGGTTACAGGCTAAACAGTTCTCTTCATCATCAGTTCATGAGGTCTCAATATCACTGTTTTATATTTGTTCCTTGTATCATAAACACCCACTCTCTTCACCTATCTTGTGCTCTCTCTTCCCAGAAACATCTCTGTGGCAGGGAACGGTCAGCCTATCGGCTGCAGTGGCCGTATAGCAGTAGTATGCTCCTGTAACTGAAATGAAAGAGCTTCTGAACTTGGGTCCTGAAGTCCTCCGTTGCAAAACATTCCCGTATAGCTTCTGTGCCCAGACATCCATGAGACTAAGAGTCCTAAGTTAAGACTTACTTAAGTGTGTGCTACCTGGGCAGGGTTTGACAGTATCTGAATTCACCATATAGGATAGAAAAGATAAACTGTTTTTTAGTGGTGATGCTGGGCTATAGAGAAATGCCTTTTTCTCTTGGATATACACAGGCACAAGCCTGGGGCTTTTTCAGAGGTTTCACAGAGGTGGAGTACTGATTTTATGTGATCAAGCAAACAGGATGACCGTCTCTTATAAACACAAGTACTGCTGCCATTACAAAGGAGTTGGGTATTTACCAAGTTATCCAAGTTGTCAAAAATTAAAAATCTCCAGAGGCTATTTGGACTACTCTGGCTTCTTAGAAATATCCATCTGAAAGTAAAATAATAAATTATTTCCTGAAATACTGAATGATAGATGAAAGTGAGCTAATATAACTATCCTCTGAGCTCACAAACAAGTTGCTCAGATCTTTTGAAGATGTCAAGAAGTTGATAAATCAGCTGATAAAATGCAAGTTAATATCTGCAGTCCTAGATGTGATTTCAGGTTTGTATCTTTGATTTCTAGTGGATCTCAAAAAGCAAAAACAAAAACCAAACAAACAAACAAACCAACAAACAAAAACCACTACTGCTCCATATAGGCAAAAAATAACCTAGGAAACTGAATTTGATTCAGAACCTGATGCTTTAATGTGAGCAAGAATCACACTCTTTATATCTTTACAAGTTCTTTTGTGGTTACTGAAACTTACGTCTCTTCTCTAAAAGAAGAGGATACTGACATTAATGTCACATTAACCACAGAGGCAAGTCATGGTGATGCATCTAATTTATGAGTAATATCATGGCGAATTCCAAAATTATGAGAATTTTTATGAGTAGATCTGAAACTTAGTCTTAGAAAAAGAAGAATGACGAACAATAGTCATGACCTAATAATGCTCTGAAATGAGATCCAAAAACAACAACAACAAAAAACCCTGAAGCAAATAGGTAACTTTTTGAGTAATAGGTGTGTATCTGAAGTCTGAAGTGGAAAAGGCCAGCTGAAGGGCTGTAAAGCAAGAAGGGCTCACCAGAGCTGTTCAATGACCAGAGGTTCTCTTTACTTGTATCTGTGCATTTCTCTGTGTAAGCTAAAGTGAGTTGTCCTTTACCGATCCTGATATGGTATGTTGGCTCTACATTTTTATATAGTCAATGAAGCTGTGAGGCATAAGGTCATACATCAGCTGAACATAATTCAGTACTTCCAAAGAGAGGGATAAAAGCAAACATATTACTGAGACATTTAGCAGAGTAATACATGAAAAGGTCAGCTGCAGAACTTGAGAACAGCTTTGTGTTTTTAGAAAAATGTAGCCATTTGGACAGTGAACATAGAAAAGTGAATTATAGAAATCTAGTAAGTAGAACTTGCGAAAAACACTTGTAAAAATTATTGGTTAGCTGGTAGATAATTGAGAGGAGAAGGAAATCTTCAGATAGCAAAAAGACTATTGCAAGCAAGAAAGTAGTAAAACCCGGTCTCTAAAGCTGCATTTTTAGCCACCGGATTCTTGATAATGTAATGTCTGTCCATTTGGATTGACACAACAAATAATTATTGCTCTACTTACAGCCAAAAGTTTGTCTACAATAAATGATGCAAAAGCCTGGAAAATTTGTCTTCCTGATAACAATTCCTTGCAAATTTCCAAAGCAAATACAAAATGGATCTTTTGACTCATCTGTTTTACTGTGAAATACAGCTTGTGGTCTAAATTGATTAGATGAATGTTCTGTTGCAAATAATCTACATCCTGTAGAAGGGGACATCAGACTATATGCAAAAGAAGGAAAATCCAGTTTTATTAATTTATCTGAAATCAAATACTTGTTTCAGAATAAGTGACTTGGAAATGCCTAATGTCATGTTCTCTACTGTGCAGTTCTTTATTTTTGAAAAAGAAAATAAACTTTTCTATCATTTATTGTAATAAAATAATCTTTGATAAAATAATATAGGAAAGAACACCAATGCAGACAACAGACAAGTGATTTAAAACAGATGTGAAATTCCCTCTATGTAGAAAATTATAGGCACTGGTGATGACATTAGACGCATATGACTAATCACAGTTAATGCTTGCTGTTGCCAATTAGCCTTATTAGCACAAGCAATTTGTGCACAGGATGACATTACTTTAATTACTGTAAGCAGCTTGTTCATTTATTGAGTAGTGCACATTTAGAAAAGGGTTACTCTATCTATAAATTAATCATAACCTTCTTCATCATTAGAAATTCAGGAAAACTGAGGGAAGAAAGACTTTACCATGGAAAAAGAAAAAATTGGGTGATGAAAGTCTGACAGTAATTTTAGTATTTTACTACTATTTTATTTTTTGTTAAAAAGACAAAAGCTATTGTATGATTTCTGTCTGAAAGCTGTACATGAGTGAGACAAAATTGCTACCATTAGAGTTAAGGCAAGACATTATGACCATTAGGTGGTAGCAACGCAAAAAAAAAACCTTGTGAAGATGTACAGCAAAAATAAGGCTAGAGGGGGAAAAAAAAGCTGAATAAGAAACCCAGAACTTATTCTCTGCTCTTCTACCGTATGAAGATGCACTCCGTTTTGTGAGTCATCTATCTGCACACGCTCCAGTTCCTTGGCACACAGTGAAGAACTTTTTTTCCTGCTTTCTGCAGCAATGTTTTTTTTGTGGCAGACTGCCACAACTTATTCTCAGGATGAGCATATTTCTGTTCAGAATGATCTCTCCTTTCTCATTTCCGTGCTGAAGATTACGCTGTGGAGATCTCTAGCAATACATACCAATGTCTTAAAGGGCAGAGGTATATACACAGAAGGGATCCAAGTGAAATTGCAGGATTTCAAAAAATGAGAGCATTTGACAACTTCTGTCTGGCTTGTCAGGTTCTTGCTGATTTGTTTTGTTGTTGTTTTGTTTGTTTGTTGTTTTTAAAATAAGGTCAACACTTGAAAGTTTCTTTTCTCTGGGTGCACACAGTGTGTAATATTGCCTGAAAGGTTATGGTGTTTGTCAAAGACTGGGACCACAGCATCATGCTAAAATAGTTGTGAGACAAGGATGAGGCTGAAGAGCAGATGTGAAGACTGCTGTACCTTGCTGGCTGCAGAAAGTTACTTCTATTCTTCGTGAGTTCTTTGCATAAACTTAAAAAAAAATCATCAACAACACCTGTGTTTTAAACATAATACCATGTTTGCGTCCTGAAGGGTACAAAAACCACAGGGCATATTTGCAATGACACTCGTATATTAGCAGACGTTGGTGGGCACTACATTTTTCATTGCTGTTTTGATTTTTTTTGCCATGGGGATACCATCGCATTGCCACTGAGCAATTCTGGGCAACAGAAATTATCACAAAGAAAGAAGGACTTTGCCAATGTTATTCAAGGAACAAAGCCCAAAGGAGAATGAGGTAGCACTTCAGGCTGCTGTGTAGGAAAATGCATTGAGCCCTTGGCTGCAGAAAAGAGAAACACTTGGGAAACGTGGAGCAGCATGTTCATTTCAACAGATGTTCTTCACTCACTGTGAGCATCCTGGACTGACGAAACGCGGCTCGGCACACATGAGCCTCTGAAAGGTTAAATCTGCCCTAGTCTATAGAGAAGTATTCCCCCCCCCGCATTCTCCTGACACACTCTATTCAAAATAACGTCATTTACGTAGGGATTTTAATGACCCATGAAGACGTAATTCTGTGTGTGAGGAATACGGTGAACCCATGATCCCTAATTTGCATCACTCTAATCATCTCATTCACATTTTGATAAGATGGGGGGAGAGGGAGGCGAGGAAGGCAGGGGCAATCCTACCACCACAGTTTACGTTGTTCATAAATCTACATTTCAATAGGGATGAAAAAGACCTTACCAATGATTCGATATTTTGGGATGAGGTACAATTAAAAGCATATTTACTATGCAGCTGGTATTCTGTTCGGATCTGTCGAAGACTAGCTATCAGAGCTATTCCAAGCAAGCTTTATTCTCTGTCACAGCTGATGGCTCTTTCCATAGTGCCGCCAGCTACTGTGCTCAAGTTGGTGGCTGGGTGCTCTCGCTGCATTTGTCTGGTTTGGGACTTGGATATCCCTGTCTGCTAAGTGTGGGGAACGGGCTCAGACTCTGCTAGTCCTAATCCTACCCCATAACTCTTTGATGTGCCCTGGTAAACTTCTAATTTTTATCAGATTGCATTTGCACAGGCTATGGGGCTCTTTCAAAGACAGCAGTCAGCGTGATCTCCAGGCTTAGTCTGACGGAAGGAAATAATGTAAAAAGACAAAATTGTTTTCTGTGCTTGTTTCGTGACCTGAGGATCTATTTTGGCTGACTGGGGTAGTCAGCAGCACGTTAGTCTGTACTCACCTTATGCAAATCATTTCTATAATGGATGCAATTCCCAATGCTGAAGGACCCACCTCACTCACATTAGAGAGTCCCAAATGCGTTTTACTCTATCACACCTAGTCATATTGCTTATGAAACAAATAAGGAGCATTCAGCATAATTGTATTTCCATAATACCGATGCTTCTTATGTTTCCTTAGTGCTGACCTTTCCAGAGTCTTCCACCACCCTCTATATTATTCATACAATTTTCTTTGGCTACATACTTGAAGTAAAAATCTAAATAAGCTTGTATGCTTTAGAACAGTCTGAAATACCATATCTTAAGCCAGCTTTCGTGCAGAGCTTCAGGAATGTTTGCAAAATACAAGCACAGAGTAAACAAAAATGTGTAAATCCCAGTAAGAAAATGTGAAAAAGAGAGCTTAAATGCCAAGCATATAGATATTGTTCAGAGCAACTGAGTAATTCTGAGCCAGATGTTGAGTGATTCTCTTGTGATCCCATTCTCATTACACTTCAGTGTCAAGCTACTTGCAAACACACTGGCTCAACAACAGAGTCCAAGCCCTGTTCACATACACGTTCAACCTTCTTTGGGTCCTTAATATGCAGAACTTTGCTGCACCTCCCAAGGGACAGCAGCTACTGTCTCAGCCTGTATTGTACAGGGACAACCTGATCACCAGCTGGTACTCAACAGAAGATCTTCTGCCTACCTGTACTGGTTAGACGTGTTACTGTTTGGTAAGACTGTATTGGTCTAAATAGCAATTCAGATCTCGTGTCTCACTTCCTTGTTTTTTAACTGTCCTGATTTAACTACAGAAGCTGGTTATAGTCTCCTCTTAGGAGACATGGAAAGTTTATCATTGGTAGAACATTTGGATATAAGCCTGTAACCTAAACTACGTTTCTGGGCATCTCAAGATACTGTCACCCTGATGAAGGGGATCCCACCTCCCCACTGACTTTTAAAACATGGCTATCAATTACTGATGTGGAAAAGGGTGCTCTTGGAAAGGTGATAAAGTTTGTCCTCTAAATTGAAACAGGGGAGCAAAATTGGAAGTAAACTGCACAGTGTTGCAAAATGACTTCACAATACTGAATAAAAACAGGCAATAAAACGGCAGATGACGTTCTATGTTGACAGTTTCAAAGCAATGTGCTTGGGATTAAAACAACTGACAGCAGACAGAGAGAATCTTACAATAGGCTCTAGTCTAGCTACCACACTGAGCAAAAAAAAATCGCGGAATTACTCTTCATTTTTTGAAAATGTCAACTTTTTGCTGAGGGGGTAATCAAAAAAGCTAGAAGAATTTTAGGGTTTACTTGAAACAAAATAAGGAACCTAACTCTATAAATACATTTTGCACTTGAATCTTTAATTGTTCCCCAGAAAAAAATAAAGAATATAGAATAACAATAAAATGTTCTGAGAGCAACAGCAGAGATAATCAAAGGTAAGAAACAGCATATGCAAAAGATAAATAGAATTTGTCTTCTGCACTGAAAAAAGAAGTGACTGAGAACATAATGAAGAGATATAAAATCATGAAGAGAAAACGATCAGTTTTCTACACCAAAAATAATTATCAAGCCACAAATCTAAGAAGCGGAACTACATACCTACATATGGAACACTGCTACAAGTTACTGTGGAGGAAAAAGCTTGGGCAGGTTCAAAAGTGGTTAGATAAATTAATGACTGAGAATAAAAACATCAAAACTATTCAGTATATAGAAACACCCTTAGCTTGGGAAGTCCACATGCCACAGACTGTTATAAATGGAGGGATATCAGGAACAACATCCCTGCGCTCGTCCTGTCCTTCTGTCTTTCCCCAGCCATCTATTACTGTCTCTCTGAGCCAGATCAGCAGTAGATGCCTGCTTGAAAAAGTAAGCTCTGAACAAAATCTGTATTAAAAGGAGGTATAAAAATGTAAAATATTTCTCATTCACGTAAACAGACTTGTGTATTAATCATGGAAATACAGGCATACTCAGACATTCTAAAGTACAAATGGTCATGTTCTATCAGCTAGTTTCAGATTCATTAGATGAGATATTAGCAGTGTGCCAGCAGCGCCGCCAGCTAAGGGGAGTGAGTCCTGCAGCAATCTGCATGATTATTACTGAGTTTTCATACAGTACGTCTAACAGGGATAAATATCGTTTTGGAAGTGGAAGCTGACTTGAGTCATGTAATTCATCACCGAGAAACAGTCCTTTTATGCCAGTCAGTTGCTTTTGCCAACTGCAGATGAAGAAATATTTTAGTTTGAAAGTTAGAGCTTGCTAACACTTCACACTCTTTCCTTACTCTTGAGTTTAAAAGCTGCTTAGTCTAAGTAATAACATTATGATCGTAAGTTAACTGTGCCAAAGTTCAGACAAATTGGCACTAAAGCTATTTTTAAAACACTGCTTCTTACCCTTCAGGAAGTTTTTCCGTGCTTTATGTCCTCTTTGAGACTCTAAATACTGGTTAGAGTTTGGAATAAATTATACAATCTAGGTCTTTATAATCTAGTCCTGCTTTATAGCAAATGACACATCAGGAACTGTTCTCTTTTTCTATTGACAAGTTCTGTATTACAAAAACACTTACACAAGGCTGATTTTTGCACAACAATAATTTCCTTGCTTTTCCCAATGCGTGCTCTTTTCAAATAACTAGGTTTTAATTCTTCCTTGTTAAAATTACTTCTTAAATTTTGATCTATGTGCGATCTGCAGAAGTATTATATACTGATATTTAATTGAAATGAAACATTTCTTTGCTTTGTGATAAATTGCCAGACATTGTTACAGAGAGTACCCCGATGTTCTGATATAATTCATGCTTACCTACATCATAAGAACATCTATAGTGAGGTCAGATTGTAGTCTATGCAGATGAATTCACAGAGCAGTTGAAAGAACTTCCAGAAGCTTTATTTAAGCATTCTACCTCTTTTGCTAGAAGCTATGTTTCTGGGGAGTAGAAAGTATTTTTGAGGGTGAAGGACTTGGCAGTAGCCCTAATTCCTTAGTATCCACAGCACATCAGAAAACTTGATTGATTCAGCATATAAAAAAATTCAACATCCCCAATGGGTTAAACTATTGGCCCTCTTTTCTCTAGCATTTTTTTTTTCTTTAGCATTCATACATCCTGTGTAACTTTGTGTAAGTGAAAGTGTAATTATAAATAAAAAAATGGTTCTAGGAAACTTCATTCATTTATTAAAATGACCATAATTCTTTAAGACATAACTACGGAATAGAAGGAAAATTTCAGTTATAGCTATGGCTGAAAAGGAAATATGCTATCAAGAGCAGGTACAATAGCCGATGATAGCTAAACCAGAAGGCAGAGAAGGTCAGCATCTGATCTGCCTGCTGGAAAGTGCTGGAATCAGCTGAGGAAAAGGAAGGCAAAAAGGAAGGAGGGAAGGAAGAAAAAGGAAGAAAAGAGGGAAGACAGGAATGGAGAAAACTATTTGTATCATCTTGAAGTCAGGGATGGTAATCTTCCAGATTCTGACAATCTCTCTTTTTTTTTTTTTTTA
>VXAL01017353.1:0-21815 GCA_013399475.1 Chauna torquata
ATTTTTTTTGTTTGTTTTACATTACAGTTATAATGTGTGCACCCTCTAATTTTTGGTGTCTTTTCAATTTCATTGAAATTTCTAAATGAACAATTTTTGTATTATTAACAGGACATGGAGCAGATGTGAAATGTGTTGACTGGCATCCAACAAAGGGTTTAGTTGTATCGGGAAGTAAAGATAGTCAACAGCCAATCAAGTTCTGGGATCCAAAGACTGGCCAGAGCCTTGCCACACTGTGAGTTCATGCCCAGAGGCTTTGCTTTGCTCAAATACAAGCTAACTTCATAAAATCATTGTTTGTCTCTTTTTATCTTTTCGCCTCACATCTTTTCAGCAATACACAATTGCTTAAAATAGAAAGCTAGTGCATTAGCTGTGCCAGAAAATCTAGAGATTAGATGAAGTCTAAACTTTGAAAATTGTGACTTTAATATTCCTGATATAACTTGACTTTGTCCTTGTTCATAGACTTCCTAGTCATACAGTTCTCATTTCAAAAACAGAAATGAAATATGTGTTTAACTGGCAGATCAAAAATTTATTATGCTGCAGTAGAAACATGCACGGTAACTGAATACCGTTTCAATGAGCACTACCAATTACTGTGAAGTACGAAGAACAATATCAAGGCACAGGGCCTTTGCACAGAAAACTGTAGTATTCTGGTTTAGTAGCCTGAACTACTTTGTTGTTGCTAAATATGTGGAACTGGTAAATAATCATGTTTGATTTGTCTAAGAAATTGGTACATGGACAAAGTGTTTTTCTTTCCATACTTGCAGACACGCTCATAAAAACACAGTGATGGAGGTGAAACTGAATCTGAATGGCAACTGGCTGCTAACAGCTTCTCGTGACCATCTCTGTAAGCTCTTTGATATTCGTAATCTGAAAGAAGAACTTCAGGTCTTCAGGGGTCATAAGAAAGAGGCCACAGGTCAGTTTTTCTTATATTTTGTGATTTTTTTATTAGTAAGTTAGGATTAAAAATGAAAGTTTTTGAGATCCTGATTTACGTGAATTAGGAATTCTAGCGTTGTACTTTCTGATTGTGGCTTATTTTGTATTTCAGCTGTGGCCTGGCATCCTGTCCATGAAGGGCTGTTTGCCAGCGGAGGGTCTGATGGCTCTTTGTTGTTCTGGCATGTTGGGTATGTGGCATTTTCACCAGCATGCTGGAAAGATGTTGGTCAGATGTGCAAGCTATTATACTAAACATAAAATACACTTTTCACCTTTGAATGCGTGTTTTGGTATAGTTTTGCTCTGTCACCAAGGATGTTTGTGAATAGGCTTCATTTCTGATTTTTTTCTGTGCAGTTACATTTTAAAGGATATAATTGCTCATACAGAAAGTATTCTTCTGTTGAGGGGGTAATGGATGATTGAAGCTCCTAGTTTCCTAGAGCTTCTCATGAGATGTTCTAATTATTTTGCTTCTAAAAGTATAGTTTAAAAAATTCCTATGCGACTGAATTCCCTATTAAGTACAACTGCGTACAGTGGATTCATGCAACAGAAAAATAACTGAGTCTTATATTTAGCAAAATAGGGGACAGAGGAACAGGAACAAATGAATAGCAAAAGTTTTATATTGTATCTGTAGCAGATATTCGTCTGTGTGATGACTGATATTTTGATTCATCAGGGTTGAGAAGGAGGTTGGTGGAATGGAAATGGCCCATGAGGGAATGATCTGGAGTCTGGCGTGGCATCCCCTTGGACACATTCTCTGTTCGGGCTCAAATGATCATACCAGGTATCTTAAAGTATTTAAAGAAAGGATCTAAGGGAATGTGTGTACATTTAGAAACTAGAAGGGTGCTTGGCATTGGTGAACAAAGAATAGATCAGGATAGTTGTGATACACAACCAATAGGCAAACCAGAGAGACTTAAGTGGGAAGGCACTGACGTGTTTTATACGAAAAGGTAGAGTGATGTCTAACCTCCTGTCTTTCATCTAAGGAAGCCTTAAGAAATGAAAGGTTTGGGGTTTGTGTGAGCTTTGAAATCTACTGAGAAACTTTTAAAAACGCAATTATTGTTTTTTTGTGGAGATCAGAATATTCACCATGCATTTCCCACAGATCATCTGCTGGTCATGTCTGTCTTTTCATGTTACAAGCATATTTGGAGGCATGTAGTTTGTGCTTTGAATCTTTTATTTTGCACATGCTGTAAACGTGGAGTATTTTGGAAGTGGAGTAAATTTATTTTTATTTGTAGATGTGTGTATTGACAAGGTTAGTTTTATGTGAAGAATATATGTAAATTGAGTGGTAAGTTCTTGGAATGGGCTGGATATCAGTAATATCAGTGGATTGTACTTACATCCCTTATGTTTTGAAGCATCTTCTGAATTGTAACTACAGTTCAATATGGTAATTGTTTTTTGTTTGAACATCACAACAAATGTTCAGATGCAGTGTTGAACTTGATTAGTAGGAGTTGAACCCTTATATAATCAAGTTAGCGTACTAAAATTTAGATTAGCAAGAAGTAGTTAGATTAAAAGTAGTTAATATTCTTGACCTTCTATTGAGATCATATAACTTGCTTTTGACAGCAAGTTTTGGACTCGAAATCGGCCTGGAGATAAAATGAGAGATCGTTACAACTTGAATCTGCTACCTGGAATGTCAGAGGATGGTGTGGAATATGGTAAGGCAATTTCCCTGAACATGGAAGAAAGAGGGTTTGGTGTCAGGAGAAAGTGTAGGGCATTTAGCTGACATTAGAATGCAGCTTCTGGGTAAGACGATGAAACAGTATAGCATTGGTGACTACCTAGATAAAGATATTTTTTACATGAATAATCTTATTCTCCACGTTACCAGCAAGCACCATTCCAACAACAAGTCTTCTTTTGTTCCACAGCTCCAGGAGGTAAGACCTGCTCTGTCAATCACAGAAAGGAGGTTTGGCTCTCCGTCTGGCAATGTCTCCAGTTTACTTTTCTTCTTGGAAACTTCATGTGACTTCAAGACTTTCCACAGTACTGAACTACAGCAGGAAAACCTTTCAAATTATTCAGTTTGATGCAAATCTTAAAGCTTTGCCCTCTCAAGGATTTTTCTTTTTAATTTTGGTCTGGTCAGGGTTGCCCAGCCTCCACAGCATGCCTCAACAACCTTTTCATCCCCAGGGTTGCATCTGTTTATTAAGGTTTTTGATTACTTGCCCTTTTGTGTTTGAGAATGACAATTAAAATGCATCATTTTAATCTGATTTAAGTTTTAAAATACATGCATTTGTTGTAACAAAAATGGGAATGGGTATGAGATAATATTTCCTTTTTGGAGCCTCTACGCTAAGTGTGACTTTTCTTAAAGGATATAGTTTCTGGCCTTTTGGGGTGTTTTATGAATCTGAATTGGCAGTTCTTTTAATATCTTGTAATTCATGTATGGGATCAAAAAGTGACCCAGCAGTTGTGAAATATGTAATGGTGCCGATGGTAAAAGCATGTAAGAATCCAAAATAATAAAATGATAATGTAAAGCAAAAGTTTTCCAAGTATAAATATTTATTATTTTCCTCTAGATGATTTGGAACCCAACAGCCTAGCAGTTATCCCTGGGATGGGAATACCTGAACAATTGAAAATAGCCATGGAGCAAGAGCAGATGGGTAAGTAATAGATATAGGGAGGCATTTTCCTGAGCCATCCCCAGATACTGTGTGACTTTTTTCCATTCCTTTCACGTAATTGGGTAGCACAGCCACTGTTGTTTGAGGTTCTCAAGTGCATATTTCCTGTGTAAAGAAGGAAGAGATGAGAACCTCTTGGTCTCTTTTGTTAAGTAAACTGTAAGGAGAGTAACAGGATTACTCTGTAAACCTGTATTGCACTGTTTGTCTTTCCTGGTGCTAAAGGGAAAGATGAGTCCAATGACATTGAAATGACAATCCCAGGACTGGATTGGGGAATGGAGGAAGTAATGCAAAAGGACCAAAAGAAGGTGCCACAGAAAAAAGTGCCCTATGCAAAACCAATACCAGCACAGTTTCAACAGGTAAGTACCTGATAAACAGCAAACACTGGAACCACTTGTTGTTATCCCAGCTTCAAAAAGTTTGTGGCTGTGGAGCGTATTGGACTTCCAACATCATCTCTTTTATATCAACATCCAGTGCAAGATAATTTACCACAGTAGTTAGTTTCATTACTGTTCAAGCATAAACTGTTTGGTTAAATCCCTTGTATCTTGTATCTGTACCTTGAAAATGGATGTTATAAGATATGGATGTTTTATTCAACCTGGTTTTTAGCTTCTGAATATCCATATTACTCAGCATTCCAGCATATCTCTTCCCAGTGCAGTGATATATTACACATGCGGTATTCCTTAGAATTAATCTTTTGTTTACTATTCTTCATAGGCATGGATGCAGAATAAAGTTCCTTTGCCTCCTCCACCTGAGCCATTGAATGATAGAAAGGAAGATATTAAGCTGGAGGAGAAAAAGAAGACGCAGGCAGAGATTGAACAGGAAATGGCAGCACTTCAGTACACAAACCCGCAACTCTTGGAGGTATGTGTGTAAAGACGGTTATTAGTTGGAGCTTAGCACCAAAATGTATAGCTTGCTTTTGCAGTACTGTTTTCATTTTTTCTCAAATATATCTAATTGAACAAGAATTAGGCTCAATGCATGATGTTATGATACCTGCAGTAAGGTCTCCATATTTCAGTTAGTTATACCCATTTACGGATCTCTGTGGTTGTATTTCTGTTAATTAAGAGGAAAGTGCTAAATCTTTTCAGACTCCTGAGAATGCGATGGTTGCTTCTGATTTTTAGTTGTTTCATATTCTTCTGTGCTTAGTTAATTTTCTGTGTCTTTTTTTTTTGGACAGCAATTGAAGATTGAGAGACTTGCACAAAAACAAGCTGAGCAAGTGCAGCCACCACCTCCGGGAGGCTCTCTTCACGGACCCCAGCCTTTTCCAGGGCAAGGCCCAATGTCACAGATGCCTCAAGGATTTCAGCAGCCCCTTCCACCTCAGCAGATGCCAATGAATATGCCTCAAATGGGACCACCTGGTCCACAAGGACAGTTCAGACCTCCGGGACCCCAAGGACAAATGGGACCTCAGGGTCCTCCATTACACCAAGGAGCTGCAGGTCCACAAGGGTTCATGGGACCACAAGGACCTCCAGGCCCCCAAGGACCTCCACAAGGAATGCCACGGCCTCAGGATTTACATGGACATCAAGGAATGCAGAGACATCCCGGCCCTCACGGGCCAATGGGGCCTCCAGGTCCACAGGGTAATGCTGGTCCACAAGGCCACTTAGGACCACAGGGCCTGCCTGGGTCTCAGACTCATTTAGGACCGCAGGGTCCACCTGGCCCACAAGGTCACTTGGGTCCTCAAGGTCCCCCTGGTGGTCAAGGAATGCAAGGGCCACCTGGTCCCCGAGGAATGCAAGGACCTCTTCCTCATGGCATGCAAGGAGCTCCAGGATCTCAAGGGATGCAGGGTCCTATATCTCAAGGACCTTTGATGGGACTTAATCCAAGAGGGATGCAGGGTCCACCAGGACCCAGAGATAACCAGGGACCTTCTCCACAAGGGATGATGATGGGTCATCCGCAAGAAATGAGAGGTCCTCATATGCAAAGTGGTTTACTAGGACATGGTCCCCAGGAGATGAGGGGCCTACAGGGACCCCCGCCTCAAGGTACAATGTTAGGACCGCCACAAGAATTGCGTGGGCCACCAGGTCCACAAGGCCAGCAGGGACCTCCACAAGGCTCTTTAGTAGGGCCTCAAGGAAACATGCAAGGACCTCAGGGACAGCCGAACCCTTCAAGGGGGCCACACCCTTCGCAGGGCCCTCTGCCTTTCCAGCAGCAGAAAACGCCTCTGTTGGGTGATGGGCCTCGACCCCCATTTAATCAGGTACGTGTCAATCTGTATAACGAGAAGAATGTTACGAATGTAGGAATGCTAGTGTCACGTGGTACAGATGCTGAGCAAGAGCTGAGAGTCTGGAGGTTAGGTGTGTTTGCAAGACTGAGGCCTTGAGAACCTAAACGATGATGAAAGAGTTATGTAGCTTGGAAACAGAAGAGGTAACTGCAGAAAAGGAATTACTGGGAATACTGATACAGAAGTCACTATCTGCTAAGAAAAAGTGTAACCTTAAGAGAAACTCTGTTTTTTTAGTTTAATGACATTGAACTGTCTTAAATATGGAATTTCCTGGGGAGCAGGTAAGCACTAAGAAAAGTTGAATTTAAGCAAACTGAACATAAATATGTATTAATTAAAGCAAATTACTGTTAACTCTGAGTCGTCCCAGAGTAGTTTATCTGAACTATGGGATGAATTTACCATAGATGCTGACACACCTGGAATCAGCCTAGGTTTGGTTGAGCTTTCCAGTTCAAACTAAGTGCACAGGAGCACAGCTGTCCTGCTTCTTACGTAGGTACAGAAATTGTTTAGCCACCTTTCTACCTTCTGGGCCACAAGTTAAGAGCTGGGCTTTGTGCACCTTTACTTGTTACCGCACCGTTTGCTGTGAAGCGCAAGAGGGAGCACAGGTATCAGGCAGGGCTGGGCAGGAGCAGCCCGGGTCTGGTGGGGTGGGCACCGATCTGGAGCTGCTGAGCGCAGCCTGGACATGTGCCGCCTGCTGTGCTGACAACTAGATGTCCCTGCGCCGTGCTGCCCTGGCACTCTGAGCTCCGGGAGGGTTCACCAGCATACACTTGCACTCAGCTCACCTGGAATACTGGAGAGCGTTGCTTGTAAAGACACCGATTAATTTTGCAGGGATTGAGCCTGGTTCAGCACCAGCCTATCAGGCACGAACCTGCTCTGCCCTCTTCAGCACCTTTACTAATGGGCTCATTCCATGTTGTTGTCCACCACAGATAGTGGGGAGATTACTGTACTTATTAATCCTTACAAGTTCACTGGTATCATGGCACTGATTTTGTACTTAAAATTTCTCGTTTGTCTTCAGCTTTAAGGTGAATTGTGAAGGGGATGTTTGGAAAAAAATCTACTTATACAATTTTAAGAAATGTGTGATTTTTTTTTTTAAAGAAAACTAACTCTTCAAGACTTGTACTGAATAGTTTCTAGCTAAAGCTTTAGACAGATATGGATATACTTCTTAGTGTGGAGTCCAGTACCAACCATAACGTGTGATGACATTGAAATGAACTTTATCTCAGTGACTGCACTTCAGATTGAGGCAGAGTAGCCTACAAATGATGTATTTGTTTGAATATCTTTTTCTTACACATCAGCAATAACTTCCTGCAGACATCTGTAATGCAACACTATTACTGAGGTTTCAGAAACACCAAAGTTAAGAGGACAAGAATTGGTTCCACAACTATTACTCGTCTAATTTATACTAGCATAGTGTTTCTTGTTGTTATCCCAAGGAGACTAACTTCTCTGTCTTAAGCATCATTACCAGGCTTGTGTGTGTTTACATACATGTGTAGGGCTGTCCTTGTGTGACACTGCTGATAACACTCTGGTCAGGATTCAGTAAGTTACTTGTGACAGGTGGACAGTTATTTTCAATAAATACTGCTATCTGGAAGTTTTTTACAAATATTTAAAAAAAAAAAAGACAAAGCCAGGTGTTTTGTTTGTTTTACCATTTTTCCTTCCTTGTTTAGCTTTAGGAGGCTAATGTCTTTAGAAAATGAACAGATTTTAAAATTCACGTTGCTGTCAGTCTTTGGTCCTGTTTGCTTCTCTGTAATATGAATATAGTGGTAGTTCCCTGTCTTGGATTTTTTTTAACAATAGGCATTGACTTTCTTTTGGGTCCTGAAATTGACATTTATTTTCTGTAAATTTGTACAAATTACTTGCCTTCCTTTTCAGTAGCAGCAGAGTAGGAATGTTTATTTGCTTCATCAAGGGCTTGTGAAATTAATACTGAATGTTTATGCACATTTGTAATGGTTAATCTCCATGTAAGATAGCACTGTCATCTGCATCCACTATACGCTGAAGAGCAGAGGTTTACTTTGGTTGTGTGGGTGAGATACACATCTCTTCCTGAATATGGGATTTGCTACCTTCTGCAAATATGAAACAGAATAGAAAACTGGTCGAGAAGGAAATTGTCTGAGATAAGGTTGGCAAAATTGTATTCTGGAGACAGGCATGTTGATATTAAAATACAGGTGGATAAATAGAATATTCCCAAGGTAGCAGTAGTGCTGTGGAGCTTCTTTTGCTATTGCTAATTCAAAGTAATTGATCTTACAACATCTAACCCTTTTAGTTAGATGTGCATCTCATTTACTGGCCGAGTGAGGTATGGACACTTCAGGCCCAGTCTGTTGTCCACATAGAGGCAAGCTTTTGGAACTCATGTTTTAGATGAAATGCAATTTTTTTCTGTGGGTCAATACAAAAAATTCTTTCCCCCTTCAGTGCATAATTTTAATTAATACAGATGGCTGTCATAAAGTGTCTCTGCCCTTTGCATATATAGGCCAGATAAGCCAGTAATGTAGAACAGTGTCATTCTGCTGCAGCAGCTTATCTGACTTGTGCAGAACCTCAGCCCGCAGTGGGGAATCCTTGAGCCGACTGTGCAGGCAGTGTGAGATGCTCTGGTAGCTCGAATGTGCCCGCCTTGAGGTGCAGGGTACACAAGGCCATTGACAGCTTTTTGTGCAATACCTTTGTGAGATGTGCAAATTAGTTTTTCTCTTATGAGTTGATTTTGGGACCCATAACGTATTTTGAAATGAAAGGCATATAAAAATGCATTATTATGGCTCTGTCTTTTTATCTCATCAAAGCATAATTTGTTTGGAATAGAGGTTTTTGGCAAACACTAACAAACTTCATTCAGTGAGTACTAAGAACTGATGCTTTGGTTAAACGACAGTGACATAAATTTACGAAGTTCAAGAGTTTATTTTAAGCAAGCATATGTTAAATACATGAGAAGTTTGAAAAACTCCATTTTGGTCAGGAATGACAGAAGCACTGTGACAGCTGGATCTTTCCTAGACAGAGATTATATTTGTTCTGGACTCAAGTCACCATTCAGTCACTTGGAAAGTTGTGTGTGCTTTTTTCTTTAATAGGCATTGGAAACAGGCCTTTTATTTTGCTTTTTTTTCTTTTCCCAAAATCATTGCAAAAATAGTCAATGCAAAGGTGACGTTTGTAGTACATATGTGTGCTTTTTTGTGATTATCACCTATACTGCGGTTCAATATAAAAGTATAATTTAAAACCAGTATTTCAAGATATGATAGGAAAAAGGCACAAATGAACTTACTGCTACTCTGCAGTTTATAGCAGAGGTTCTCTTATACCACCAACAGTAGGTCCCCATTGTTCCCCCACTCCAGCATTGGTGATATTCTGATTTTTTCATTGTTTCATGGTTTTTGTTCATTTCCAAAGCAAGCCTTTTATCTATGCAGCTCTTTAACAGTATATAAATTAGTACCTGGTATTTTTCAAACAAATATACACAGTTCCCTCATCTTCTCTAACAGGCAGAGAGAATATGAGCTTTATCATCTTTGGTTGTTATGGGTAAAATAGTAGTCCTTGAAATGCTAAGTTTTCTATAAAATTATGTATGCTCCTCAGTGAAGGACAAACATTACTGATGTGAATGTCTGAAAAATTAGGCTGAAACCATCGGAAAATCAGCTGTTTCTGTCATAAGATCCATGAAGATGCAGTCTTTCCTTAAGCAAAGAAATTTGGTTTGTCCCCTTACAAAATGCTTAAAAGCAAAAAATATTCATGCAGGCTAATTCACAAGGCTTTTCTTATTATATGCTAATAGGATGGACAGAACCCAGGTCCTCCACCACTGATACCAGGACTGGGGCAGCAGGGAGGACAAGGCCGTCTTGGCCCCCACAACCAAGGACCTGGTCTTAATAAAGGTAATTAAATGCGTTGTCTGTTCTTCTGTGAGTAATTCTGCAAAAAGAGGCTGTTCTAGTGCCGTGCCTCTAGATAGAAAAGGTTACAGCAGAACAGAGGGCCTTTGCTGAGAGGGAAGCTTCTGTAGACTTGAGCTGGAATACAGAGAAAAAGCTTTTCCCCCAAAATTATTTAATGTGAAATGTATGGTGTGTGCTTTCTAGAATTGTACAAACTAGAGCATCCTAGAGCATTTTTAGAAAACATTACAGAAATCTGCTATGATTTTTTCCCTCAAGGTGACTCCCGTGGTCCACCAAACCATCACATGGGCCCTCTCTCAGATAGAAGGCACGACCAGAACAGTGGTGGTCCTGATCATGGGCCTGAGAGAGGGTTGTTTCGAGGTGGCCAGGAGTGGGGTGATGGTAGAGACAGCAGGGGCATGCCAGATAGACGAGGACCTCACCCAGATTTCCATGATGACTTTGATCGACCAGATGACTTCCGTGACGACTTCCATCCAGATAAGAGATTTGGCCATCGATTACGGGAATTTGAGGGGAGAGGAGGCCCACCGTTGCAAGATGAGAAATGGAGACGAGGTGGACCTGGGCCTCCCTTTCCTCCCGATCACAGGGAATTTGAAGGAGGGGGTTCAAACCGTGGCCCTCCTGGTGCTTGGGAAGGACGGAGACCTTCAGATGACAGATATCCACGAGATCCTGAGGATGCACGGTTCCGAGGAAGACGAGATGAGAGGTAAGAATAAATCAACTCATTGTTTTTGGGTAAAGGGTGAATGGAGGGAATTCTTGCTTCCTGGTTTCCTTGTCATTAAGGAGTCTATCTGTTTCAGATTTATAAACTGGAAACCAATAAGGAAATGAAAACTCTAATATACCTGAGTATAGAGTCCATAAAATCATTCAGTAATAGAAGAAAACTTGAAAAATGGTCATTGTACACAGCAGCTTCCGTGTCTGTAAACAGTAAGTAAAGAGAAGGGAGGAATTTTGTAGAGAAGATCCAGTGACACAGGATGAAGATTTCAGATCGTTTTGATGAAAATTGAGAGGAAACTTGAAGGTTAAAGTGACAAACTTTTGAACACTAGAAGTGGAATTTGAGACTTTGTCTCCAGTCACAAACTACAGGATGACTGTGGAGACTGTAGAATGAGATGTAATATACTTGTAAGGAGCAGGAACAGTGATCCTACTATCAAATATAAGGGGCAGAGCTACAGCATCTGTTGGACTGTTGAGCCTATTTTCTCATGTTTTTGCTTGTAGGTATTTTATTTCTCTTTCTGACTGATTTCTTAATGCCAAGTGAAGAACTCAAAAATAATCTAGTTTATAGCAATGTCCATGTCATTGCTCGCAATTTCCAAATAAATCACAAAGGGATGACTTTGCTTCTAGTTATTACTGTAAATATGGAGGAATTACTCAAAGTCAGCAAGATTACCTGTCATTGAAATTGCTCCACATTTATGCTACTTTAACTGAGTTAAATTTGGCCTCCCAGGTCTAAGCCTCTCACTGACCACCAACTCCACATGTATAAAAATGTGTACTTGTACAAATATATTGTGGTCTTCACATAATGTGAATTTCGTGTGTTTTAGTTGCCTTTTTAATCATTTTCTTACATTCCTTTTACTTTGCATCTATACAGCTCTTCTTTTAGCTATTTTCTACCTAGCTCTGTAAAGATGTACCTTCCTTTTGTGTGAAGAGTATGAAAAGAAATGAACAGTAACTAAAAGAAGGTAACAATTAAAGCCATTTAAAAAAAAAAAAGAAGAAGAAAAAAAAGTAAAAATAGAATCCAAGCTGAATGGTCTGCATTATATAATTCTAAAAGACATAGCAGACAAAATTTTTAGAAGCTCAGTAGAGGTTTTCGGATCTTACATTGGAAATGTTTAGGGACCGGGAAATACTTTTTTTTATCCTGATTTTTAAGAAGGTTTCAGGAAGAGAGTCCAGGAATCTTGTGACCCATGAATCTGATTTCTGAACTAACAAGAATCTGTTTGTCTCAGTGCAATTGTTTGTACAGACCATTTAGTTTAAAAAAAAAAAAAAAAATCAGCACAGGGCTATAAAAGGCTTATTGTGCTTCCAAACTTAATGAATTCCTCTAAGTGAAGGTGAATTAGATGCTATTTACTGCAGATGCTGAAGTGAACCTAAGAATCCCAACTACTCATTTAGCTGACTTGGTTTGGAATTTAGATTGTAATTGGTTTGATCAAGCATGAGGGAAGTGTATGTATGTGTGTTTCTCTCTAATTTCCCGTCCTTTTCATCCCTGTCCTGTTCTTACTCTACCTGTGCATATCAACATGATGCTTCTACTGCAGAGACCTGCCTCTTCCTGCCTGCTAATCTGCACAGTGTGTAGTTCTGTACGTTAAGGTCCTAGGCCTCAAGGAAGAAGATCTGAGAGCAGTCAAACAGGAACTGAGCCCTATACAAGGCAGGGTTTAACATGTGACTGATATGAAAAAAGTGAAAAAGGATACACATAACACAATATTAGGAGCTGTGGCTATGTCAGGCATAGGCATGATAGATTTCAAAGCTAAACTTTGTCCATAAGGTTGCCTGGAAACAAAAGGAAAGGCCCTTTTCCTGGTAGCCATGGGACCTTGTGTTGCAAATCTTGATAATTTACGAGCTAAGCAGAATCACACCAAGTCAGTATTAAAATGGGAGACCCTCTAAAGAATATCTAGAGGACTGTGCTGTTTCAAGGCTAAACAACATTGCTATGTGGTTATTTGAACCATTTGTACCTGAAACTGTTCAGTTTGTTTTCACAAATCATCCAGGTTAATGTAAAATGGTTCATTGTCCATATACAGCACTCCCTCCATCCACTGTTGTACCTGTACAGGCACAGCAGCCTCCTCTCTGTATTGTGTTTGTTTTCTGGGAGGTGGAGACAGACCTATTGTTTTTAATTAAAAAAAAAATGTAAAAGTTAAAAAATATTGTATTGTGTTATGACTACTGTTAAAATATTTAAATTTGTAATTAAAAGGTTAATGTTGTTAAAATTCTAAATAAAAGTATCTAAAGTTTTGCTTGTAATAGGATGCACTGTGTCGTTAATGAGCTGGGGAAGGGGATGTTGCACAAAGCCGTGACCACCTGAGTATTACGGTGGTACGGTTTGGCCAGTGTGGAACTGGGAAAAGAGGGGAGGTGGGGGGCATCAGTGCGAATGGGTGACAATGGTGCTCCACATTACCAATGCTGTCACTGAGGGGTGGGCAGGAGCAGTGTGGGAATGCACTGTGAGGACTCCTGAACCAGTGTGCCTGCGCCACCTAAACATCTCACCTGTGCTTGCACAGAAATTATATGAGCTGGGCTGTAAACTGAGACAATCGTAGCAGCCAGTGCTAGTGCACACTTCTGGAGTTGCAGTAATACACAGAACATGTATGCACTTTTACAAGCACTCCAAGTGTTTAAACTGGTAGTGTAAAAAACAAAACTACTAGTATTCATGCAGCCATCTATAGGCTTACCTGAAATGGCGCTGACAGTTAAGAAAGAACCATTCTTCTCTGAAGGTCTGTGTTAAAACCCCAGTGTGATACTGGAGGAACCCAATCATATCAAATTACTGAAGATGCCATGGTACTAGAAGGAAATTACTGGCTTTAAGGTCATAACTATACTTTGCAAAACTAAATTACTCATTATTGCAGTTGGATAAGCTGCTCTTGAGGTTGTAGAAGGCCACTGTGCACACTGCTCAGCAATCAACATCCCTACAGAGCCAAGTACAGTCTAGAATTGTTTCCTAAATCTGTAAATTTAAAAAATCCTCTAAGAATTGAATAAGACAACGTTCTAGCAAAAGAGTACAAAATCAATAGGAATTTGATGCTGAAATGTTTCACAATAGCTTTGACTCTCATTGCTCATGTTTTTTCACTTTGTTTTTATCACTAAAAGGGAAGGGAAAGTAAGACCACCACAGCTAAGGGAAATTCACTTGTCCTTTTCCTTACCTTACCTTATATCTATCACCACTCAGTGATTTTTTTCCCCCTTTTCATTAAATTAATGCAATATGTTGACAATATTTTTCTTGTATAAAGAAACAACACAACAGAAGGAAATGAGGGAAAACTCTTAAAACAAAGCTCTCAAAGGCAGAAAATGAGCACTTTTCCACCCACGAATCCTATTCTAATGATTGTATGTGCTATAGTATTAAGTGAAGCAGTTCAGAAAAGAGTTGATTATTAAACTGAAGCTGTCTCAAGTTTATCAATGTAAATTGTGCCTAAAAACCACATTTGTACCATGTTCTTTCTTGTAGCTTCAGAAGAGGAGGCCCCTCAAGACATGAGGGCCGGGGACCCAGGGGGAGAGATGGCTTTCCTGGTCCTGAAGATTTTGGGCCAGATGACACTTTTGATTCTCCAGATGAAAATTCAAGAGGAAGGGACCATGGTGTTCGGGGGCGAGGTCGTGGTGCTCTTAGAGGTGAGGGGAACATTCTTCCATACTGAAATACAAGGATAAGGAAGCAAAGACATTTCTTGGGCACATTACAATAGTTTCATGAATACAATGTCTCTTCTCACTCTTGTCCCCTGCATCTCTTACTGCTCAGGAGGCCGGAAGGGTCTACTTCCTACTCCTGATGAATTTCCACGCTTTGAAGGTGGGCGGAAACCAGAATCCTGGGATGGAAACAGAGAACCAGGTAAAAAAAAAAATTGTTGAGGTTTGCTTCAGATAACAGACTTCTAAAACATAACTGTTCTTAAAAAAAAAAAAAAAAAAAGTGACTACTTTTCCCTCTGCTTCATATGCTCATTGTTACTCTTTTATCACCAAAGAAGCAAAACATAGTTTCTTGGACTAGATTTAGAAAACACTCAACTGTCCAGAATTTAACTGGCTCTAAATTCAGCAGTCTCACTGAATAAAAAATGATTGTGGCTTTAAAGTCTTGATTTTAAGTTGAAATCTTATACAGTCTAGAGCTGCATGTTGTTGTTACCTGTGGATGACGAAAGCGTAACTTGTGGATTTTTGAGATGCATATTTATGCCAATAGTAATCTTTCTCTTTGATGCCATCTTCTCTATTGTTTGCAAAAATAATGGTTTTAGCTGCGATGTGTGACAGCATATTGGTAGTAGTATTTGTGTTACTAAAGGTGTATATATAATTATGTGCAGGGTCAAAAATTTTAGAATGTCATGGAAAAAGCAAGCACAAATGACACATGAATAATGAAAGATGAACATGTGATCATCCCTAAAATATATGAAAATATACTGAAAAAAAAGCTTTATATCTGTCATTTCTTTCTCATCATCTTTTAAACCTGTCTTACCTTTAGCTTTCTTGCAACTTATTCATCTAATGTTCGCTTGTTTGCCTGTTTAGGAGGTGGGGTAACTTTAAACTTTTAAATTTAAACTTAAAATTTGTGTGCCAAATAGTGTGGAAAGTATGTACATTTATATATGACTGCCTCTGAAAATGAGGGATAATGATCAGATGAACATTACTTAATGATCCTGTTTTTTCTCATGATCAGGTCCTCGTCCAGATCACCCTCCTCATGATGGGCATTCTCCAGCTAACCGAGAACGTTCTTCTTCGCTCCAGGGCATGGACATGGCGTCATTGCCACCACGTAAACGTCCTTGGCATGATGGACCAGGGACCTCTGACCACAGAGAAATGGATGGTCCAGGTGGACCTCCAGAGGAGAGGGGCAAAGGTAAAGAGTCCCTTGTATTGAAAACCTGGTGTAACAATGGCACTTTTGAACAATAGGCTTATCCATAATTTCTTTAAGAATCATATAAACCTTTGACATCCACAACATCCACAGACAGAGCTCTGAAACTTAATTGCTGTAGACTTTTTTTTAAAAAAAGGAAAATGCTTTTCCCTTGTTTTAAGCCTGTCATTCACTAATTTCATTCAATGATTTCTTGTGTTTTAATTGCTCCCTGTTATTTCTGAATGCCACCTCTGACTGCATCAAACTGACATTTCCAACCTGAACTAGCTCTTCTCCAAGTCAGAGCTCTGATCTGCTCATGTGTTGTCTCTGGAATGCTGTTCTGTATCTTTTACTATCCTTATTATCCTGCCTATACCTTTTTTAGTTTTAATTTATCCTTTTGTAAATTAAATGGGATAACTAAGAATTGCACATACTGTTTAAGATGTGGTTTAATCGTTAATTTCTCCAGTTCACTTGGTTTTGTTGTATTTTCTCCGTTCTTTCCTAATAGCTCCTGATGTCACATTTGCCTTTTATCTACTACTGAGCATTCACATGACACTTTCTTCAGCTAGCTACTGTAACCCACAAAATATCTTCTTTGGAGTCTACTAGCTGGTTCAAAGCCTACTGTGTATGCAGTTTCCATGATAATCTTATTAGCCCCGCACCAGTTCTTGGGCCTTTTTCTTCTTATAAATCTGAGGATTACCTCAGATGTCCTTATATTGATTACCCACTGTTATGTAGTGATTAGTGACCTGATCATTCTCGGTTGTTCCCAAATGCTGAGCTGCCAGCACATAGTTGACATTTTCGTTGTCATTCCTCTACTGCACAGCTTTGTCTTTGATGCCACTGAATGTCATCCTGCTTCTGTTACTGTAGTCCTGAAGCTCATCTAGTTCAGAGTATGTGCTAATCCTCTGTGTGGACTGTATTTCCAACATTGTATTAACAGGTTTCATCATTAATTCACAGATGTTTTTAGTAAAACTCTGCTGATAAACTCCCTCTGTATCAATATTTTTCCTCCCAAAATTGAATGTTGTGTTTTCCCATTTAGCTGTAGCATGTATGTCCACAAAGCACTTTTACCATTTATTTCTTCAAAACATTGCTTCTCTTATTTTGGGCTAATAACCTGTTTTTTCTTCTTTTAACTTACGTATCACTACTAAAAAGATCTGTGAGAAGTAGAAAATCCTCAAGTCCCTGGCAGTAAGAGCTCATGTAGTTTATATTCACACTTAGTAGTAAAATAGAGTATCTTCCCATTACTTCTAGCAAAAAAATGGAATCAAACAGTAATGTTACTCATTGTTTTCACCACCAACCTCAACTGATCCATCAGTACAATATTTGGTTTAGGAAAAAAGGTATTTTGCAATAAAAATATACAAAGAACTGTAAATGGTCTTAAAGGATAAGAAACAGGTATGCCTGGCAGTTTTGAGGATACCATGACTATCATTATGTCTGATATAGTCAGCAAGGAGTTATTTAAGTCAGATCAATCTCCTGTAATCCCCAAGGGATTGTTTGATTGTTGTCCATCTTCTGGACTGTCATGGGGATACTGAATCTATGTAAGAAAAAACGGATAGAGGGAGCAGGCATAAAATGACAGGTCTCAATTACATTCAGTTTGTGAATGATTATACCACCAGAGAGCTAGCTAAATATCTGGTATGTCTGAGAAGAGGCATGGCTTAGACTTCAGCATCAGTAATACTGTGCTTCATTTTTAGGACGTGGAAATTCAGGACCTTCACAGAGAGTGCCAAAATCGGGAAGGTCTAATTCTTTAGATGGAGACCATCATGATGGATTCCACAGGGATGAAGCTTTTGGTGGAGGCCCTGCAGGAGGCAATAACCCTTCTAGAGGAGGAAGGAGTGGAAGTAGCTGGGGAAGAGGAAATAACATGAACTCTGGTCAATCAAGAAGAGGAGCATCTAGGGGTGGTGGAAGAGGCCGATAGAAGAGGCTTTGACTGGGTCACACCCAGTCCTTGCTGGACAATATTTAAATAAACTGCTATTCTGGACTTAAAGAGAAAGTAACCCTGCAGCAACACAAACCTGGATTCTTAATTGGGATAACTGAATGTGCATTAATTAGTTCTTAACAAGGGTCTTTTCCTAGATCAATCAACTGCTACTAGCTGCAATATTGTAGCTAGCTTTCTGTTTTGTCCTCTCCACCCATTTTCCTCACCTTCTTTTACCTACTTGTTTTGTGAAGAGCTGGAATTTTTTTTAGTGTTGAGACATGGAGCACCTCCACAGATTTCAGTTCACCTCCAGACAGAAACTTGTTTCTATATGTACAGTTTGTCAGAAGAGTTACGTTGTTTTTTGTATGAATACAGAATGTAATTTGCGCAAAAATTAACAAAAAAAAACCACTGTGTGATTCTTTACTCACCTATTACTATAAAGTGTTTAAGCAAACCTGTGTATCAGATGGAGCAACAGAACTACCTCCTGAAATCTCAACTGTTTAAAATAGTAAGAGCTCCTAGTTTTATGGCTTTTCATGGTGTTATTCCTAGTTTTATGGTTTACCATGTATAGAGAACTTTTTTTCACCTTTAGTCACAGCTGTCTATGATAACAAGTGGTGCTGATGTTAAAATTCCAACACAGGAAATCACCGCTGCTTGCTAGTCTACCATCCTGAAAGAGAAAAACGTGGAACACCATTTAGAAAAAGTTGTCACAGACATAGTGTGAGTTATAACCTGGACAGCTAGCGAAATAGACATTATGACAAGTATTGTCATTCTACGCTTCACCTGGGTGAGTCAAATACTTTTGTTCACAATAGCATCCACTTAAAGAAATTGAGGAAGAAAGGGAAGAAGTTTAGCAGCTTGATTAATATGGATGCATATGTTTTACAGTGGCTGTAGGATACATTGCTTAAAGACAAGGGTGTCCAGCAGAGTCTGGTCCATTGAAATACTGAAATGCAAACCTTTATAGTTGATTGCTTTCATCTTAACATTTCTAAATATCTTTAGGGTATTGTTCCCTAGTTTTAACAGGGGAGGGAGAAGAGCAGAAATTATTTTCATTTCCCACATTTCATAATAAAGCTGCTTACTGGTTTCTAATTTCCCCACAAATCATTCATATCAATCATCTCCAGTCACCAGGCTATCAAAAGGCTCCTTTAATGTCTGAAGCCTGAATGAAAAGTTTATTATGTAAGTACATACTGTAAAGCCAGCTCTCAGGAAGGCCCCAGGTTAAAAGTATAGAACAAACTATTACTACCAGGCTTTTTTTTCTCACTGTTTGAACTTCACAGAAGGGTTTGGGTTGGAAGAAACCTTAAAGCCCCCCTAGTTCCAGCCCCCTGCCATGGGCAGGGACACCTCCCACCAGCCCAGGCTGCTCAAAGTCCCACCCAGCCTGGCCTTGAGCACTGCCGGGGATGGGGCACCCACAGCTTCTCTGGGCGGCCTGTTCTGGTGCCTCACCATTCACCACCCTCATAGTAAAGAATTTCTTCCAATGTCTAACCTAAATCTACCATCTTTTAGTTTAAAGCTAAAAGCCGTTAGTGCTAATATGGCTATGTAGTTCTATAGCTGACAAAGCCACTGCAACGACATAGCGATCCACAGCAGCTATTTTATCTGACTTCTCATACAGTCAATTTTCTTTTTGAAAATACTGGCTTAAGTCCTGATGATCCATCTTATTTAAAGAGATCAAAGCATAGACGCTAAACTACTGTTCTCTTGGTTTGGCCTAGTTTTTTTCTTAATTTTTAATTTGTAGTGTGCAAAATGGCATTTGAAAATTATAGTAATTAACTGTGATCGTTAGCCTGTAACATCCTTATCATAGGGCTCTAATGAGACAAAAAGATCTGAAAGGAACTGACTGGAGAAAAAGCTGAGATACACCTGATATGATGCAGTTTTTCCTTTGAGGAAAAAAATACATTCCTTTTACCTCTACCTGCAGAAAGGCTGTGGTCACTTCTGGCGTACCTCAGGGAGTTAGGATCTCTCTTTAAGTTTTAATGATTAACACTGATAATTTAATAATCAGCAAAGGGGAAAGCTAGCTTTTTTTTTTTTTTTTAAAAATACAAGCCCTGTGTATTTTTCATATGGGGCTGAAAGTGACTCTTGTCTAATAGAATATTTAATTTAGAGGATGAGCTTTTGACCCTTAATTAAGGTACAGTCCTCTACCAAAACAAACTAGTGCACACCTAATAATAGGAAACCCAGCTTTCTTTATCTAGACAAAAGGGAAGATACTTGTTTTTCCTCTGATAGTTGGTTAACTCCTTAAACCACTATTGTACTTGGTGTTAAGTAACGTTCTTCATGAGTGGCAGCTTCTTAAAATTAAGTAAGATTTAAAATATTCCATGACTATGGAATATTCAAAAATAGTCATGAGAAAATTGGGTAATTAGCTAGCTTTCATATAAAATTGTGAAGGCCACAGCATAGCAGAAGAGACAGAAGAAGGTTCCCACTTTGTGGTACCATGACCCACTATCGCTGAAAAATGGATGAAATTATTTAATGGGAATACGCTTCTGTCCTCTTCGGGTAAAGTTCTTTTACCAGCACTGCATGTAGAATCCTTATGCTCTACCTGCTAGTTTACAGCTTCACCTTGTCTACCATTTATTTTGATACTGCTGTTAGAAATAAAAAAAAATTTATATACTATAGCTTAGAAGTTATAAAAATGAGAGAACAAATTTAATGCTATTCCGGATAGCTCTGATCTACATTTTTAAGGAAAAAAGTGACCAGTAGTTGAATGTCTATACTGACATTTGGTACACAAATAGTTTTATTAAAGCAATCTATGTACATTTAAGTACTCCCATTTTAACAATTTCAGTTTGATTAAGAGCAAGTATTATGTTAATAGGTTAAACCCTAAGTAGCGATAGCAGACAAATATTGCAGTGTTTGGCTTTATTTTGTATGTGAGGCACATATACTCAGTGAGATACCCACTCAGGCTCTGAATGGGTTAGGCCAGGTAGTCCCATTTATCTGCAGTAGCGCAGAATACAGCCCAAACTGAAGCACCAAGCTCTCACCAGGGACTGCCAGCCTCCTTTGTACAGTTGGTTTCTGGATTGAAGCTGTCCTGCCTGAAACAGGCTCTAATTGCTAGCAAATCTCTTTTTGAAGGTCATGCTGTGACAGCAAGCAGTTCCTGCCCAATTTGGAAAAGTAAAAAAACATATACAAAAGACTTGAAAGCTGCAGCTACCCCTTTGTAGTCCAAGTATTTGGTACCTCACAGCAGCTGTATGGCAGCAATAGCTGCAAAAGCCCTAAGCTTAGTACCTTTCATTCGATCACCGCCATGCAAAATAAGACTACCCTTACAGTTAAGGATAGACTTCGTGACCCACAGCCCCATGAAAGTTTGTTTCACTTACTGGATGGTATTTTAAAGATGTTTTTTCTCTATGCAGTTTAGGGGCACGTAGTATTCATATTCACTACCGGTCCCAGGTGGCTGATGGCTGCACTGTACGGCAACTGAAAGTATGTGTTCAGATTGTAGGGGTCAGCACGCAAAGGAGGCAACATTAATAGCAGCTGTTTTTGGGCTTTCACCCCGATACTTGACCAGATTTTGCTAAATGTCTGTTCGGACATCAGTCAGTCCTACGCACCTCAGATGCAAGACAGTTGCTTTTCCTGTAACGGGCGAGTCAATCGTTACAGCTCACTGGCGCTGCAATCTCACTCACGTTTTGAAGTAGGCTGTACCAGCCACATGGTCCTATACTCGAGGTAGGAATTTGGGACGATGCCAGCTCCCACCAGAACGGGAGAGACTCCAGGATCTGGCTACCGAGCTGACTTTGCAATAAGTCAAAATCCTGCGCTCAGGGATGGCTCGGCAAGCCGGCACGGACACCGTTATACCTGAACATAGCAAAACGAGTTCAGAGAGTCACTGCTGCAGTTCTTGGGCGCCAGCTGGCGTTTTCTTGCTCCAAAAGCCGCGAGGAAAACCCAGCAGGAATGCGAGAGAGGTGAAGCGACACGGCGCGGGCATCCGCCTCGTCCTCCCGGGGCCGGGGAAGGCCTCGTCGTGCCTCCGCGCGCCAGCGGACGCGAG